>CACRXP010001363.1:15934-87186 GCA_902702965.1 Spirometra erinaceieuropaei
ATGGGGGGTCGGACACTCTAACTATATGCGGAGATTATGAGTCCTCAGTAGCCTAGCTACGGCAAATGGGGAACATGCATCAAATTGATCGTAGAGGTCATCATCCAGGGTGGTAGTGGTGATGGCGACGACGACGACGACGTCGGCCTTGGCGATGGCTCAGCAGAGTCATTTCGCACTTTTGTCACATTGCTGCAGGCATGCTTCCCGAATACAACCACGCTCGTGCGCATATGCAACTTCCTGCGCAGGGCTTCAAGCAGGGCAGTCACTTGTCCGGCTGGCACCCGCCCCCCGCCCCGCCCCGCCCGCCCCGCCCGCCCGCCTATGTCCTCTGAGTACACAGGCTAGGGCATAGAGGGGTTGACATTTGGAGAGTAGGAGACATTGCGCATAGAGCCCACAGGCATCTCACAGACACGTGGGCTGCTTCATGTCATTATGTTCGCAAGTCGTAGGAGATAGTGGTGGTGAGGAGGGAGGGAGGGAGGGAGGTGGGGCATTGGGAGGCGAAGGTGGGGAGGTGAGTGATGGAGGGATGGTTTCTGCAAACCTGACCTTCACATTTCAGCCTGTGATGTGCATCCAGAAGTTTGCACAATGCCTGTGCTGAGGCAGTGTTGAGATGGAAGTCTAGGGCGGCGCAATGAAGCAGCATAGTAATGAAGGCGGTACTTCGGCTAGGGTGATAGACAGTGGGCGGGGCAGGGTCTGCGAGTGGACGTAGGCCCGAATGATATGTGTTTTAATTTTGCCAATATCGGCCATTCGACCTCTTCTTTGAAGAAAATACCTCAATCTCCTCTGTTTGAATTGGTCCACATTGGTTGAATTATCATCATTTTCGAATCCTATATTACGCCTTTATTTTAATGTTAATTTGCCATCGTAAACCACATCAGTCTTTCTTCTGTCCCTTCGTTTTCTTTTTTGGAGCATTTCATAGTTTTCTTATTTATCAGCACTTTTTAAGGGAATACGCGTACTCCTCCTGTCATGGATTTGTTAATGCGAATTGAGGAGCATAATCAGCTCCATTCTCGTGCATGTTGTCTGTTTCGGAATTCGTGTGGAGCCTAACGAATCTTTTCGTGTAATGTTTAATGTCTCATCATGCTATCCGATTCTACTGGGTTAGCGTCTGTTAGGAACAGCAGAATCGGCCGCCATCAGGTTACCTAATCCAATCTTATGCGCACAGAATAACTACATTCAGACTCCGCGCCTACAGTGATCGAAGGCTCAACTCTCCGCGCCCTTGCGCTCTTACCCCGCCCCTGACAGCGGCTGCTACTATCCCCGCCTTATCCCCCTCTCCTCCCCCACCCCTCCCCCACATTCCCACACCCCGCCCGTTTTTTAAGGCGAACTATTTTCGATTCCTCCCATCGCTGATATGTTTTACTTCTACCCCGTTCCCATATAACTGCACTGGTCCGACGAGAATTTTTCGAAAGCTACCAATGCTCGCCACCTCGTCTTCTGATTACTGCTATGGAAATTTTCGCAACTCAGTACAAATTGCCTCAACATAAAATCGGGATTTGTTGTCAACGAAAAGGTGACACAACACCGATTTGACCAGTGCGAGAAAGTTAAGAATGCAACATTATCCATCATGTTGCAGAAGACCCCTTCACTTTATTCAATCATTGATCTACAGTAAAGTGAAAACAAGCAGATAATAATGGACCAGTTCGTTGATTCCGCATTCATTTATGAGGCGGGGTTTATTAAACACAACTGTTCTGCTACGACTATAAACTGCCTCAGCCTCTTCTCTCCCCAGTGCTTTCCGTAGAAAGGGAGACGAGGGCTCTAAACGAAGCCGAGTCGCGGGGTCCGGTGACGCACCATTATCCTGCTCCACGTCTAGGTATTTGATGGTGTAGGATTATTACCAGGACACATGTAAGAACAGCATTCAGGTTTTCGATGTTGACTGACGGCATCGAGGCGTTGTCTACGTCAACAAACATTTGCCCGGAAATTATGGATGAACAATGAGGTGTTCTAAAGCGTTCGTCGCACGGGTCTAAACATGTGTAGAAAAAGGCATTTGTAGCATGCGAGTTGTCATAAAGTGCTCGTGAAGGTATTATTCTGACACGTGACCCCCGTACCACGACAAACTTCAGTCATACTTAAGTGGATAAATAGTTGAATTCTGATGTCGGTTCCTTGGTAATAATTCAATCACGTTTTCAACCCTTCGTTGTGACGACAGGGGTCCGTCAGAGCACGTGAACTGTCGTCGAGTGCTTTGACAAGGTCATTCTTCAGACGCCAAAATTTTCCCGAGCCCAGCTAATGTCAGTGTGTATTGAGAAATTGTGCGATAAAAGTTGTTAAAGGACATTTTGAATAACTCAAATCTGTCTGAGCAAACAATCGACATCATTAATAAATTGCAATCGCGGTGTACAGTCCTCTGTACACTGTACAGTCCCGAACATCCTCCCTTAAGTTATGTAGGAAGCCGAGTTGAGTCAGTGAAGAGTTGGGAAAACATGTCAAACCAAGGAATGGCCTTTGCAGTTAGAATCCTTTGACGTTTGGGGCATCACGCCAAATGTGTAGCCTGTAATTCCTGTAGACTTCTGCCAAGATATTCCCTGTTCGTTAAAAGCTGCCCCCTTTCCTTGCGGTCATTTCATTCACAGTGACAAGCGCGGCCTTCCGAATCTGCGCTCTTAGGCATGTTTGGGCATGCAATCTATCTAATGGCTACTTGATCAGCACTTATTCCTGCACTTGGCACTACATTTCCAAATTTCTAAGGGCATGCAGCTTCTTCAGCGCACTGATGATTTTTGTGGTGTCCGTACAGTCGCAAAGCTGGCCCCATTTTCGAAGTCCGATACGCGTCTTTGTCTCCCATCCAATCAAAACTTCGCTATTCACTCCATAAAGCCTCGGAAACCAGACAACGTCACCACACATTATCATATCAACACGTGCATCACGTGTGAACACATCCAAAATGACGCACAACTGGCACCCCTCATGTAACAGGGAGGTGTGCTCTTCAGCCTCTTTCTCCACGTGACTCTGCAGCTGCACTTGAGATCCGAACAGTCTACGCCACTTCGTGTGACACCTGTGGGGACATGTTATGCGTGTGGCACGCGCAGACGAGTCGTTCTCATCTCTGTCAGCCACACGCGTGTCTGGGCTTTTAGCTAGTGCATGTCCTTAAACCGAACCACTGAAGAAGCGCATCCGAGAGGAAGGCCTGTGCCCTGGTGGTTTTATTGATATTTTTCCATCAAATCCTTTAAAATAAATCAACTGGTGGAGACCTTTACCTCTGTAATGAGTTCCCTGTTGTTTTTTACTATACAGATAATGGTTTGGATGATGTTGATAAATTGAAAACATGAAATCCAACCACCGAAGAAGCACATCCGGGAGGAGGGCCTGGGCCCTATGTGCGCAAATCATTTGAATACCCCCTCCTCACAAATTTGCCTTTCCAACGCATTATTTAGCTGACGTTCTTCGGCCTCTTCCCAAGTGAATTCAAGCAAAAAGTGAGACCCAGTGTCATCTTATGCAATTCACTGACGAATGCCAATACGGTTTCTGCTGTAGACGGAAAAACGCATTTCCACTTTGGACCCAATTCCGGCATATTTTAATTAGACTGGGTGTTGCTCTGAAAATTAAAGCGTGCTCCGGAATAGCCATATAAATACAGAAGTATTGCTCATAATGCTAGAGGTCCGCCTCGTCCTCTTTTTCATCTTAATCCCTATAAATATCACATCTCGTGAAATGTTGGCCGAAATTCCGAGATGCATTTTCGACTCGAACAGATTGGTTAAGAAGTGTTGTCCTTTTAATTATCGCGACGCATAATGTTAGCATATTTAACTCACGTCAGGATGCCGGCTTTCGAACGAGCTTTTTATTCACACCTTGCACATCTATATTCTGTAAATACTGACAACTTAATAATCATGAATTATTCCACTTTACTTTTGATACCCTTATAAAAATATTCTTCCTCTTACACATTCGGCAGCAAGTTACGTCTTTTTCAAATTTCACACATAAAGAATGGGCATTATTTGGTTTTAAAAAACTTTCTCAATTCATGTACCCAAAACGTTCGTTACACCCACCTCCAGGCCTACAGACCTACGAGCTGCGCATATTTTGTGTAAGTAAAGCCATATATTTCTGTATGCCACTAGGAAGAGGACATACGATTCTTTACCGGATGTGGGCCGCGCTGTCTACTTTATAAACAGTATTAATAAATATTCTAATGTGATGCAGTGCGATTGGACATTTCACGAATTGAAAAGTTTCATGGTTAAAGACCCCTTGAAACTGAAGCATTCTCCTATTTAAGTATAAGATTTGAAAAGTTCGTAAGTTGCTACCAAATGAGCAAAAGAAAAAAATATTTTTGTGCAGGTTTTCCATAAAATATGATTGAATTCATGCATCCATTGAAAATAAACGAGAAAAATTTATACTAAATAAGTGGCAATTTTTCAAAAAGTGCAGTTTTTGCAGACATCTGCTGAGGTTTCAGTGTGACAGCGTGTCTTTGAGTTGCATCAAACAGCAACGAATTCTTGCCTGGGGTCGATGGGCAATGCCTGATCCGGCGGGTTGTAACAGTCGTGGGACCGCCTCTGTGAGCTCTCTAATATAAGGGATAGCCCTCCAGAATTTGGGTAGCTTATATTTTGGCCGTCGCCTGTTCACCCGGCACTTGCTATACCTCATAAGATAGTTTGGGCATAGGTCGTCCCGAAAGAAGTCATGAGGGCATTGCTGTTCAGCTCTTTTGTCGGCTAGTGTGCTGCAGTGTGTTTCAACTCTATGGAACGGAGTGCGGACACAGCCGCGTTTGCGAGAGAGGTGATGATTTATGTTGAAGTAAAGCATTTGTCTTGTGTTGGTGGTTTTCCCGCACAAGAATAGCATGGAAGGGGAGTCGGTCGTTAGTCTCAGCTTCCATCGTGAACTGGATATTGGGGTTAACCGAGTCCGGTAATTCTTTGAGGTGCTCAATATCTTTAATAAAAATTATTACTATTTGACAGTGGCGAAAATGCTATCGGAGTAACGAACCCAGAACATTGGTTGGTACTTGGTGAGCACAGTGTTCCATTTATTGAAGGACCACTTCAGAAATCAGCCCTGCTATGGGGAGGCACATGGGGTGCTTTTAATTTGTTTGAACCTCTGTCCACGAAAGGTGAAATATTTTTTTATACAATGCCATAGGAGCTCGACCAAATGTTTGGACTTCAGGGAATTATTCCTCCCTTCGTAGCGGTCAGCAGGAATTTGTCTCACAGCATTAATCGCTAGTTGTTGTGGGATGGAGGTGAAGAGTGAATCATCATCAAAAGATAACATGAATCCAACTAGCTGTGGGATTATGTGTTTTAAACACTCAAGGAAGTGATTAGGAGAAATCCCTGTAGTTGGTGAAACTTCTACCAGGAATGTAAAATGAGCAAACATCCATTCTACCAAGTCATATTTAGAAGTGATACGTTGGGAGACGATGAGCCTAAGCGGCGTGTTTGCTTTGTGCGCTTTCGGCAGATATTAAAACCGGGTCGTGGCGGAGTCAGGGGGTTTCATAAAAAACCAATCTCTGGCTGTGATTGTCCCATTTGCTCTGAATCTTGCCACACTTTTGTTTATTTGGGCAGGCAGATTTTTTTATCTCGCTACAAGGACAACATTTATAGGACTTTGGATCGTCGAGTAGGCTCAAAGTCTTCCTCCCGGTAGTCAGATTTGTCAAGCACTACTGTTAAACGACCTTTGTTGGACGGTAGGATGACTAGGTCTCTATCCACTTTTAGCTTTCTAATGCTCACTGTTCTTCTTTGCTGAGACTCTCGCTCCTTTGTGTCGTATTTGCAGGGGGAGGTGTTGTGGTTTAGGGCAGAAGCAGTCCTTTTGAGCTATCACTAGACCATGACTATCGTCATTTAGATGGAATACAGGATGAAGTCACAGCGTAGTAGATTATGGAGGTTTGACATGCAAATGACACAGGTAACGTGTTTTCTGACTTGATTCTGTGTCATATGAGCTCATCGAGAACCGCCCAAAAAGGTGGAAAACCCGTTTTGTATTGTAAAGACGAAGTACTTTCCCCATCCTAGCCGGTAACCTCCAATCTATTGTAGGATGCGGACATCGCGCATTAGTCTGCATGACTTACATACATCCAACCTCACAGTCTGTCTGATGAAAACAGCCTGTTTAAATTTCAATAACTCTACACCCCTGCATATTTCGAAGTAACAGAAATCCGTAGATGTGTTCTGGCATCTCTGTTTATTTCAGAAATTGGCATTTTGAAGTCTTGGAACTATGCGGTCCCAACGACAACCTTACCAACCAGATATGCGCATTTCATGAAAGTCATATCTTTTTAAACTTCAAGGGGTTCGGACCCTCAGTGGGTCCCTCAGCGTTCCCTACGCGGTTTCTGCAGACTCGACTCCATGTCTTGCCCTGGATAACTTCTGAAATTATTAGTTTGATCAGTCTCTGCAGTTCATATACCGGAAACCGCACTGGGGATGCGGGAGGACTCTCTGAGGAGCCGAACCCCTCACAGCTGTGTCATGCGGGGGCAAAATATCGGCCAAACACGTGTCTGGGCGTTTAGCTAGTACCTATGTCGGGAGTACGTTATAGTACCTTCGATATTTATATGTCAATATGACTGGAGGTTTGAGGTCCGGATAAATTATCTCTTTTATTATCCCCGAAAGAAGGCAAAAAGGAAAAAAGGCCAATTCCACGGACCACACCGTATTTGGGCTAACGTTTCGGAAACTTCCTCGTTTACATCGTCAGAATGCTGGGTGTTTGTTTTAACTGCCCTAGAGTTGTTTTGTCTCGCCACCTATCTCGTGTTTAGGCATGCCTGATGCGCGAACTCTGACCAGTCTGCTGACTGAGAATTGGCTTTTGTCTCTCCATGACCAACCGCTAGCGTACTTATGTTATTTCTGCCCCCTACACCGCTGTCGCAGTCGCTGCAGGGTCTCTGCGTCCGTGGGCCCTCCCCTCATATCTGGATGGGCTGATCAGTTGTCGCCGCATGCGCGGATCACGTTCGGCTGTTTGGGCGCGTCGATGGGTAGATGTCTCAAGTCAGTCGTGGAACTGGCTGGTTATTCACCCTATTGTTAAGGTGACAACTGCTGGAGAAGCCGTGATTTGTTCGCCAGTGCTGTCGGCCCCGTCGGGGCTGACAGAGCCTTGTACGCAACGCCTTCTAGGCCGGGTGGAGATTGACTGTTCTGCTGATTGTGCCAGCTGACGTCCAACTTTCGAGCACCGATCTAGCCACTTTGTCATTGACTCGGCCGATGACGCTTGCTTGTAACTGGGCTTCTCCTGTTGAATGTGACCATAAACCGGTGACAGTCTACCCTCGAGGTTGACTGTGAACTGTTCCTCATGCAATCTTGTGCAGAGACATTTACCTGTTTCATCAATACACCCGGCAATGTAATTTTAGCATGGCTTGCTGTTGATCACTGCTGATTGCTTCGTTGCCGGTAGCGGGTCTTTGGGTTTCATTATCCACTGCCTGATAGTGGATTCCGGTTTATCGCCATCCCAACCCCAAAAGTGCTCAGGATTCTTGCTATCGTCTCCAAAGCACTTCCCACGTAGGAGATCGCGTGCCAAAACTTCGGTTTGTCGTCGTTAGGTCGCTCACGGGCAGGCTTTCTCTGGCACTCACTTAGATAATTTAGATAGATTGATAATTTTTTTATTAAAGACCCGTCGGGGTCCCATCAAAGCAAGTTAAAATAAATTTAAATGCGAGTTTTAGACGAGGTAGGCAGAATCGTTACAAAATGCAATTCATAATTTCTGAATTAGTAGTCCATTGAGAAACATAATTTTGAGTAACCATTGGCTACGAATATGAAACGTAGGTATTTCGCTTCCTCCTTTCTCCCGTCTTCATTACTACAGTGTGTTTAGAGTCCCATTGCCCGTCTGCATACGGACACATCCTTAGGCTACATTTATACGACCTCGAAAATACACGCACAAGTACCCCCCGTAACACAATGCCGATCTCCCGCAGCAAACACGCAAACCGCAAACCAACAACCAGTCCCCACTGCAATAGACCTGAGAAACTTGAGTTTATCACGACGTGACGAGAGTTTGGGTTTGGATGATTGAAATCACACTGAATAATTGGGTCCTCGTAGTGGATATTCAGAAGTTACTAGAGTCAGGCTGCAATATTTTCTTTTTACTATAGGTTTTGTGGCACTCTCACCGACATGGGCACCTATTACATCCACAGAGAACTGACATACGTTGTGAGGACCAGTCCGTATACTGTCTTGCCACCGGAACCAGATAGGCGAGGGATTTGAGAGTGCAGTGGTACTGCGTAAGTCTGCCCAACTATAAGCTTATTCCTGCATAAGTCTAGTTGTTGCGCCCAGTCAACTGGACACGCGTTGGATGCCATCACTTGCGACAGTTGGGCTGTCATGTGGCAACTTGCTATGTTAAGAATCGGAGCCAAATTTATCTGGGAAATCTATAGGTTGGTTCTCATTTAGTTGAAAATCTCTTGCTGTTGCCTGTCGACGCAAACACTTTCCCGCTTTCAGGATATCAAGTGAATAAAATCTCCTACCGACTCAAACGGTTCACCCATTCAGACGGCTACGAGACGATTAATGTACTTTTGCACGACAAGTCTAAAATTCGAAGCCTGTGAGACGTGTTCTACGACTATTAGTTCTGTCGTTAGTCGTCACCATGTTATAGAGCACTTATGCCTTGGAAGTGACTGACTTGGCTAGTGTCTAGTCCGATTTTTCGCCTACTGAGCTCACCATCCGGTTGTCTCTGGAAAACATTCTTGAGTGGATCTTCCTCATTGTTGAGAGTGACTTACAACCTGATGAATGGAAGGCACGTAGGGGCACCCGGTGATGACACAGAAGTTGAGAACGAGAACTACACTGTGAAGAGTTCCAGTAGTAGCGATTTTTTTCAACTAAGTGACCACCTTCTCCAGTGTACTTTATGCGTTGAAAGAGGAGACCAGCCTCCAAGTTTAGATGCGTTCCCGTACAAGTGCGTCCACCAGTTAATATGAAGTAAAAATAACTTTGGCAGACATTCATAAGTACTATCTACACTTCAGCGACCGATTTCGTGACAGTGAGCCACATCATACAGGGACATAATATCGCCTGTACTTTGTAGCATATGCTTGCCTCAAGAAGCTGCAGAGAATTGCAATAACATAGAAGTTACGTTGACTTTGACTGGCTACCATTTCTTGTCATTGTCATTTTACCTGGCGGCACACCTCCCTTTCAAATATCCTCCTGGATCTCTTGACTTCGAGATACGAGGTGATATAAGTGGCTGCAGCTTCCAGGTATACAAAGTAAAGATTTACTAATGAACACTGAAGCACCAGGGAAATAGCGCATTGCTATAGTTGAAGAATGAGTCATTTTGGAAAATGTCGTAGAACGGAATAAGGTTTGATCCACAAAAATGATATAGCAGCAAACGTGGTTAAAATTTTTCTACTGCTTTTCCCAGATTTCGTCTTCTTTGTCTAAAACACACAAGTAGGAATTTGTGGGTATGTGTAGGTATTATACACAGGAAGAAAAGTGTCCGATAGGTGCTAGACACTCCTTTTCCAAATTCCATTGTACAGTTATTTGCTCAAAAAGGACTCTGGACCAACTTTATTCAACATATCTTATCCTTAAAGAATACAATACTAGCAACACAGGTACTGGCTAAAAGCTCAGACACGTGCTACTCTGATATTCTGTCGCTGCATTGCACAGCAGCGAGGGGTTCGGCTCATCGGTGGGTTCCCCAGCATTCCCCATGTGCTTTCTGGTAGATACTCCGGTTTAGAAAGTGTTGTTTTTTAATGTCCATAGAGTTAAACTGTTAACTTGGAGAAAATCAGTTTAACCTGAGGTCTATAAGCGCAGACCGAGATTTGATGCATGAATATTCGGTCTGAAGTTCATCGGCTGTTAATCCATACGCCAATGGTAATAAAATTATTTAATACCAAGCCTGCAAATATATGCCGACCTGTTGATATCGTCAGATGACTTCAGAGGCTGACCTGACGACGTGATGAAGTATTTGACTGTGCATTTAAGACGACCTCTCGTCGGTTAGATAGCCAGTGTTCATTGAAAATATCATGCGCTTGAAAGTCGTTGTGCCCCTATGACAGCGAAAGGGGTCCAAATTACGCCACAAAACTACTGATCTTTACGGTTCACGGTCTCATCTGTGCACTTAAACTACACGAAAATAACAACATGCAGGAAGGTTGGAGACGATTCTCCTGGAGAACGTGTTCGCCGCTCGACAGCACTTACTTGAGTACCTACCAAGCCATTCAGGAAGTCAGTTACCGGAGTAAGTTTTACAGAGGCTAGAATACTCCAGCGGTAAAAGAGCGAAGTTGGCGAGATTAGACAAATGAGGAAGGATTCGTGACAGGTATCAACCGGTCCCTGCAAAATTTTTTATCAAAATGATATAAGGCTAAAAGATAGCCTCTGGATCATTTGTCATATGCAAACACTGTGTTTTGCCATTACTATAAATTTAGCTATTTTAAGTCTACTTTCTTGAATTTGTTATCAGTGTAGGATGCTTTAGATTATTGGCTGCATTAGAAAGCGGATGAACACATGCCGCTCCAGGCACTAATCCAAAAACGCGTTAAAAATATCTGGCACCGTTTAATTTTCGAAGGTTGCGGGATTCGTTCGCACACTATCCATAGTCCCCCACAGAGCAACTGATGACGCTTGAAATGCAGCTTTCGGCTCCTGCGTATGAGCTGGCAAGGCATAATAATAATTTTTATTAGAGATCCCTCAGGGTCCTATCAAAGCAAGTAAAAATAAATTTGCATAGAATTTTAGACGAGGTAGGCAGAATCTGTGCAAAATGCAATTCACAGTTTCTGAATTTGTAGTCCGTCAAGAAAAATGATGGGCGAACGCTGAAAAAAACCACTTAAAAATTTAAAAATGACTGGATTTATTTTACGGCAGAAAAAATCCTCGCTAATAATAATAACAGAAAAATGCGGGCAGGACTGGCCTGCATGTGACGGTATATAGCGGATTATAATCGAACATCGTCAGGGCAGAAATAAATGTCAGCCTTGAGGGGTACGTATGCGGATCGGACAGGACTGACCTGCATATGGTATTGTATATGGGATTCAGAACGGACATCGTCAGGGCAGGACGGATACGCCGGATAAGACTATTCGCGCCAAAGAGGCCAGACGAGGAGTGGGGAAGGGAGGTACGATCAAACTACTGGTAGACAGCGAATACTGAGGTTTCCGCCGTGAGCGTCAACAGACCGCTTGAGGTCGAAATGCGGGGGATGACATCAAGAGCCACGAAAATCGTCGCTATGGGAGAGGAGTGGTAGCAGTGTATTTAAAAACCAATTCAAAACAGGGTTTCATATGATATAATTGAGGGCTTCCACTTGATCTACCACTAAATCCCAGGAGGACCCTTCTCGAATTAAAGAAGCTGAGTGTTCGAGAATGAGACCGTAAAAAGTGCCTTTATACTTTCCGGCGTAGGGTGTTTGCGTAATTTCGACTTAAATACCGGTAACTTAGGCGATGACCTAATTTCTGGCGGAAGATAATTCCAAAGGAAGGCATATTTGGAAGCAAAGAAGAGGGAGCGCTTAGATGTAGTGCAAAGAGGCGGCGGCGGAATCACCATGGAGGAGTTGCGCGTGGCATAAGACCGTTAACCCGGAGTGAGAGTGTCAGTGAACAGAAGATTGGAGATAGAGTTAATGAGAAAAAGGAAGCAAAGGCCAGCTTCGAGTCTTCTAACTCACAAAAACGTAATGTTCACCAGCTGACATCTCTGAGTATAAGAAGTACCGGATGCAACTTGAGAGAACAGATTCCGGGCGAAAACCCTCTGAACATTTTCGATCCTATAGCGATCACAGGCGTTCATTTTACCAAAGAAAAGACAGCAGTATTCGAGGATTGGAAGAACAAACATTTGACAAAGTCTGACAGTGCCCAAAGGGCGCTACAATAAACCTATTCTATTCTATTTCCGGAAGGAAAAAATTATGAGATATGAATCCACATATCTGTGCAGCTTTGGCAGAGATTATATCTGCATGAGGTGATAAAGCAAGCTTATCTGTATAAGTTAGACCTAGGTCCTTTATGGTGAGGCATTCTGAGAGTGGGTTATTCTGAAAAGTTATGGGGCCAGGAAGTTTGGCAGGACCAAAAGATATGAAACTACACTTGGATGATGAAAACTCCATCTGCCACGTTGAACCCCATCTGCTTAAGCGTAGTAAATCGGCATTAATTTTTTTCAACACAAGCGTTTGCGGTGTGTTTAGAATATGAGTAAACGCACTTGAGGTCATCGGCACAAGTAAAAGTTTGCGAATTTGTGAGTTCAGTGGAAATATCATTGATGTAAAAAAGGAAGAGTAGCGGACCCAGAACCGTGCCTTGAAGTACGCCACTCGTGATCGAGTGAGGTGTCGAGTAGCTATTACCGACCATGACTTTCTGATATCGGTTGGACAGATAGGACCTGATAAAGTCGAGTAGAGGTGGCCGGATGCCGAGAGCTTCCAATTTTACTAAAAGACGTCTATGGGGCACCTTGTCAAAGGCTTTGTTAAGATCAAAGTAGATAACTACCACTGACTGCCGCTCATTACGAAAAGAAGTGAGTAGATTAAGAAATGCCCAGTGACAAGATTTACAGGATCGTTCGGGTAAAAATCCATGCTGACTAGAGCTCAGAAGCCGATTAGCTAGACAGAAGTCAAGAATTTCATTGAAAATAATCCTTTCAAGAAGCTTTGCTAGAGACGGCGTTTTGTGCACGCCCCGATAGTTATTGACATCGGACCGAGATCCAGACTCGAAGACGGGAATGATAATTGACGTTTTCCATGTTTCAGGAAAGAATCCTTTTGAAATATAAACCGAGAATAAATGACTAAGCAATATGGGAAGACTGGATGCTTGTTTAATATTCGAGTTTGGAATCCCGTCAGTTCCTGAACGGTGTGAGTTTTCAAACGACTTTTGCGATTCTTACTGAGATCTGAGGAGACATCGATTGTACTCAGTGTCTTATCTGAAAGTGAGCGAATGAAAGGGACCAGTTCGGACTCAGTATGAAGGTGTTTTGCAAAGAAAGCACTAAACAACTCCGCCTTCTCAGTGTCATCGATGAGGAAGACATTGATATCATTTAGCATGGGTGGAAGTTCTTGACCACGCTTAGAGGAGGATCGATGACGGAAGATGTTGGCGACGGATTTGCCAGGGTTCGAATCACTGAGGGCAAGTGATTCTCTTTGCCCCTCGCGCGCTTGGCGCATCCATGAGGCCAGTTTGAAAATCTCTGTGATTCTCAGATGAACCGATAAGGAACTAATGGATAGGTCACGCAGCTGCAGTCTCAGCTTTTTTAGTCTGTTGGGAAGAAAATGTGGAACGAGGGGCTCTGAAGCATTAGGCTTAAGATATCTACGCGGCAAAAACTCTAGGATGTTTTTGGAAGCATTGGACATGAAATTCGCCTTCAGGGAAGTAATTAAACCTGCCTTTAACACATGAATTCGTACAACTGTAAGTCCATAATTTTCTGGTGTTCAATATCCTGCCAGCACCAACCTCACCAAACCCTCTCTAACCCCGCAGAGCTGAGGGGGTTATAAAAAGGCTATGATGGAAAAAAACGGCGGTGCTGCGGCGTGATTTTCAGCGTCCCAGCCTCCTATGGTCCCGCTACCACGAGAAAATGGGCTGCGGGAACTTCCCTTTTCACGCTTTAACTCCCTTTCACGAAATCCGCCTTGTCGTCCAAGGTGTATTTCCTAAGGTATGGTCGCCACAATTGCAGCCACGTCCACATGATACTAAGGTAGACAAGGTATGTGTAACCAATGGAAAAAAGGCAATCATATCAATAGGTAGGTCCTCGAACGGTGATCTGCCTTAAGATGCGGTGCCTGATACCGCAGTCGGAATTATCCGTCGTCCGACAAGCACCTGCTGTACGCCAGGAAAGTCATGTGGTCGGCAACGAGAGTTCCCACGTCCAAACGCCTGAGGTGGTTGCTATTACCTTGCAAGCGAGTCGCAGACGACATTATCTGGTGTTCTCTTGACCAGGTCATCCCCATATAGTAGACGCAACCCACTACTTAGGGGGTCCTTCAGTTCCGATATGCAATTACCCAAGAAGTCGTTCAGGGGGTCAGGCTTGCCAACGCCAGAGAATAAGCTGAAAACGAAAACTTGAACATCATTTGGACGACACTACGACCAAGTATTGATCACAGCAACTGGCCCGATCCCCTAACATCGTCATCATCCCCTCAATGCACAATGCACGTTCATTTCCGGAGTTCTCGCTGCCGGCCGACGGTGCACCGCATCGAGCCGACCTCGTCCAAGGCCCAAAAGGACGTAGCATCCGCTCTTCAGGGGTCGCTAATTCACGATCGAGGCGTTCGCAATGGCATCCACTAGCCCTTGGGTGTTGCTGAATGGTAGGGCCACGTCCGATCAAACGTCTTTTTCGTTACGGACACTGGCAGTTACATAACACGGCAGAAATCTTGCAAGTCAGCCAGAAAGTATTTGTTTCTAACTGTTTGTGTGCCTATCATCTCTTCAGCGGACACTAGACCCATTGTTCATTAAGACACGTAAAAGCCTCTCCGTAAGAACTTCCAGACTCCATATAGGTATTTGTCTTTCCGGCGACTGACCTGTCACCACAGACAATGTTGAGGTGACCAAGCACACAGACTCTTCGATGCCAGCATAGTAAGTCTGCATGCCTAGCTCAATACGCTTGTATATAGTGCTCTAGTGGTATCCATAGTAGTTATGCTTCATATTTACTTCCCAGTCACAGCAAAAACGACATTAAATGCGCATAACTGAGCATTAACCGCCCAGTCTACTACAACGGACACCATTAGGCTATGAGACCTAACTGGTCTTCAAGAAATTTGAAAGTTACTATTATGCATATAGATTAATGTAGTCAAGCATAAAAGGCAGCAAAAAGATATTGCTTACGGCTGTAGCGAAAAATAACACGAGTGGGCAATCGGAGAACGCTCCATGTTTGCCACGAAGCACGTTTAAAAGATAAGTGCCCTCCAAATGGCTCACTTAAGCAAAGTTATTTATTTATTCATCAGTCAAAGAACAATTCAAGTAGACTTGGATGGCAATTGCATACGGGATATATTGTTTATTTTAACTTAAAAAGGCTTATTCATGGGGTAAATTATACCCTTTTGCGCGGTATATTTCCTCTGGAATGAACACTAAGAATGTGCAAACAAAGCGAGGACCAGGTCTTATCTAATCACATTTTATGAGGGGGCCGTGCTAGCAGGGAAGATTACTTCAGTTTGCGCCTGCAAATTTTAATTATGCCCGGCAACTTCATGGTACGCATGCATTATAAATTATTACTTCTGCTAATCTTTGTTTGGCAGACCTCACTCCTCTCTCCTTTCGGGTTTCTGTTAGGCCTTCCACTGCTTAGCTTGGAGAAGATCATCGCGAAAATTTTCACAGCAAACGGGGAATTCTATGGTATCTTTACATTTTCGTGACTGAATTTTTATATAGCCTCCATCTGTGTGCACCCCAAATGCCTACCAGTCAGGTCACCATTAGCAACCGTATGACGCTAATTATTTGCTTCCTTTAGTATTCACTGCGACTGACAAATATCATCTGAAATTCAATATTGTACTGTGGCCCACCTTAATTTCTTTGTAAAGGCCTTTATGTTGTTCGTACAGACTTGATATACCTAGAATGCTTTGACTTGGTTCCGAGTTCTTTGCCTATTTTACACTATTTAAATAGTGTATGTAAATTTACGCGCAAACTAATTGGCAGTTTACCGTAACAGGCACACTGTTCAATGCCATACATCGCTGTTAAGATATCCGGATTTTGTTTCATGAATCGGATATCTTTTTGTTCCTAATAGCATGTCGATATTGACGCAATATCTCGTCGATATCGACATGTCGAGATAGGTATATCGCCTGGATATCGACTTTGGCCACTTTATCGCCCTGATAGCATTCTACTCGCCCAGGGCTAATCCGGTTGCCCGATCGCGGGTTAGTGTTGCGATTGACTGGATTTTTTCAGTAATCCTAACGGACGCTGTCCACACGGGGACAGTAGGTTGACGCGCATTCTCGGGCGAGTTGAGGGTGTTGTAGCCCGAGGCGATTTAAGTCGCCAGATAGGGGCCCGAATTCCGGGCAAAGTGCGTGCATGCACCCTGCATGCGTGCGTACGCGCAAAGGACCCCCCAGGCGTGACGTGCGAAATGCTTCCCGGGTGAGCATCGAGAAAAGCTCCTATCCTCGAAGAGATCGAGCACTGTCAGCCAGTCAGGTTACTAGCCCTGCCCTAGCCAGCAAGTCAAACGGTCCAGCAAATGTCTAGCCCTGGACGACTAAGTGCTATCAGGGCGATATACCCCTGATATCGACATGTCAAGATTGAGCGACGTAGGCTAGAAGAGGTTATTTTACTATGCAAGGCAGATACATATTTAAAGTAGCCCCTTACTTTGAATATAATGCCACCTATTTTGCTTCCACTACCGTTTGCTGCCGACATGTAACTTGTTGGATCATAAATTAGCCGGTGTCGAGGACTTTGAACCCAAAGCCGAACCTACATAAACCGTAAAGATAAACGAGCGGTATTTTGCAAATTATTTATCAATTACATTTAGTAAATTAGGAAAGTAACAAACAACAATAGCATCTGCGAAAGGAACGGTCCACATTCACAAAGTACAGTCACGTGTTGGTTTAAAATAGACGGTCCGGCTACCTATTCCCAAAGTTAGATATATGTAGAACGTGTACGTACTTGGTTTACCATTCGCTTTAGAAACTATTTGACTTCCTTGTAGCCGTTTGCCTGCCGCGTCCAGGGGGCTCTCTAGACGTTTAATGAAAGAGGCATCCAAATTATCGAGGTCCGCATTCTCCCATCTGTTCCATCTTATGTAGAGTTCTGTGTGGAGTAACTTCAGAAGGATATGTAGTAACTCACCAGTAATCAGTTCGTACAACTTTGAATTGCATAGGGGAACCTTTTTCTTACGGTCCTTGAGGGCGACCTCATCGTCAAACACTGCATAGAATATGCGTTTCACAAAATCGCCAGTATTCCAACTTTGAAGATGGGCGATAGCTGACGCCTGACCAGCATATCTATAGATATAGTTTTGTGTACATCACGTCCAAGCAGCTTCGGACATTCCTGTGTCCCTGGGCGTGTGTTCTTTTGGCAACTAGATAGCGTCAGAGTGAATGAGATCGTCTTATCGTTACGCTTGGATGCGGCAGGTATGGTATCTGCGCAATATGTTCTCTTGCCGTCTGCCGAGATGTCTGCCTTAACATGAAGTTAGTTAAAATGATCAAAATTAACCAGATCTTTGAACAACAAAAGAAATGCAGTTGTCAGTTATAAATTTAGGTCAGCAGAGTCACGCCTGCGCACGCCACGGCAGAGTAAATCGTAATGCGCCCCTCGCGTGACGCACACTACGCGCGACAAAAAAAGGGCGGCTAAGAACGATATGGACGCATATCTCGACAAGCGACTATACAAGTATATCGCGTCGATATCGACATGCTATTAGGGTCCATCTTTCACAAGTTGGTCTGCTATATGGCAGGTATAAATATGCATTCCTGCAGCGGGAAGCTTCCGTTATTGGCCTATAACACGTGCCTGGTCGAAGTATGCAGGCAGGTTTATGTGGAAATGTTGAGTACCGTCAGTTGGTGCAATCCTCAGACAAACCGTTCGACAAATCTCGTGGTATTTTTAAAGTCAGTAAATCTTGCCGGCTAGCGTAACATGGATTTGTTATAAATCAGTCATACCTATCTGGACTTTTCCACGGCACCACACCACACAGGTCCCCTTATTTTTGCAATAGCTACTACTCACTAAGTCTACCCTACTCAAAACCTTATGGTCTTTGGGATACAGAAAATGTTTTGTTGTCATATATGAAGAACTCGGACGCAGTTCAAAATACATTCGCTTAAGCCTCTCATGTCCGCACAAATCCCACCGATCCACCACCTCTTTCGATTAGGTGACCTGCGCAGGAGCAAGCTTCATAAAATCATCCCGAACAGTGCGCAATCCTGTAACAGATAACCAAATCAACTTTCAATGACTACATTTGCTTGGTTGCCGCGGATAAAATTCCACTTTCGTATGGTGGTGAGGATGAGCGCCCTTTTAGTTTATCCGCCCGAGGGACTTCTTACCCACTTTTTAAGTACATCCTTATATGGTGAGAATTATAGGTGGGAAATAAGTCGTCCTTGACAAAAAACGGAAAAAATAAACCTCAGGAAATCAGAACAGGTCAGCCTCAGACTATGTTAACATCTGCCTATATAGAAAGTTGGGCTGAAATCGATGTATAGTTCTGTTTACGGACTTGCAGTCCTACTCATTGCGGTTTATATATAAACAGGCACTATTGATTAGTTTGCCTAGTTTGCACTTTTACCATTTACTTGCATCCCTTCGTCACCCGATCTCAAAGAAAGTTAGAGGAACCTGGGCAACTATCTAGGACTATGGCTGCTTTTACATAGTTCGGGCCCACTAGAATGACCTAGTATACATGCACAGTCTTTCGTGACAATAACGGCATGTGTCTTTGGTCAGTAGGTTATTTTTGAAATTAAGACTTGGTTAGGTAAGGCACTTTTAAGTCGAGAATATCATCGTTTCTACTCCGAGAACAGACAGCACCCGTTATACTCGTATGAGTCTGGACGAAGCACACGTATCATTCGGCTGAGTATTAGTACACCAGGAAATGCCTTGTGCTTGACGATTACTAGTCATGAACGCTTACCCAAACTTGTTATTTTTTTTTATCTAGAAATGGTTCAACAGGCAAACGCTTCTTTGAAACCAAATCCTCTTATGTGCGGAGATGGTCCACCGATTGCGCAGGCTCGTCGAGGCTCAGTCGACTCTCTTTTTAATGCAGACGTCCTCCAATGGCAGAATTATCCCTGTCGCGGCTCTGTTGACTATGTGAAAGCTATGGCAACTGAAAAGCGAGCAGGTACGCATTGGTTCCATACCATCTTCTGACGTGGCCTTTTCCGTCTACGCCGGTGCCACGTTTTGTTCTCCAGGTTCGGATCTGTTCATCTGCGTACACTGAATATTTTATCGAACGAGAGACCGTGATGCTTGTAGCAAGAAATAAGAGATATGAGTTAGCGAAATAAATTAGATCTACTTTTCGAGGGACATGACTTTACGCCCAACGTTCTCCGTTGCATTGCCGCCTTTAGTTCTGGACGATGATAACTAAGGTGTCAAGACACTGCATAAACTGATTGAAAGTCAAAAAACGAAATACGTCGAAGTTCGCTGATATAATATTCGTTAAACACTCGACAGACTCATTGATTACCGCTTGGCCACAATTTTAGGTAAAAGGCAATAGTAAGGGGCGTGTATTCTGTGGTGATGCCTGCACCATAGTGTCTGTTAGAGCTTTCAACTCATGGTCCGCTTAAGGCCTCAGTGAGCGTCCCCGTAAGGCCGATTTGGACGAGAAATGCCATATGTGAACCATTTAGCGCCAGTTTTGTGAGTTAACTGGGTGGTTGCGGAGTCTTCCAGCGCCTATGATTGCCTATTCCCGTGGCTTAATGCGCATATGTTCAACCTGCTGAAAACCCTAGTAACGCGACTTTTGGCGCGACGTGTGTGTGAGGAGTGAAGGCGTGCATTTATGCTTGTGTTGTTACGAAGTGCAACGACCGCTAAAATGCTAACCGGAATATTCCTTTTATTTTCAAAATACCTCAGTAGGCCCCAAATTCCCTTTAATACATCCGGAGCCGACTATATGCTAAGTTGCGGCTTGTTACAGGGGAGGTAGTAATCCCATCATGTGAACTTAAAAAAGTTGGCATTGGTTCGCAAAATACTACAGTAGTATAGGTAGCAGGTTACTCACTGAATAAAACGCACGTGTTTTGCGCAAATGTTTCGTACATCACATATCTCATTTATGCAGGACCCAATACCAGTTGTAAAACACTAGCGTGCATCTCACTCAGTGACATTATTATTGCAGAATTTCTGTTTTTCCTATCTGATGCGTGCCAACGAGAAATCCGAAGTCATGGCTAACATTGTGACAAAAACGTCGGAACACCATCCTCATCCTTCCTTTTCGGATTCAATTTCGATACCTATCGACCAGGCGTTTACATAGTCTAACCCCAACTCTAAACGTTACTCAGACGACAGACCCAATGTGCACTCTTAAACCTAACACTAAAAAACCCGCGGCATCTTAAATCTAACCCTGACCCCGCAAAAAGCCAGACAACTTCTAGTGGTATGTGGAAAAGTGTTTCCTGACGCGTCTCTCAAGTAGCCCACAAGTGAGTCTTTCGGGGTGCCGATGACACACGGTAAATTCTACGGTCACGCGGCTGACCATCCTGTAACTACGTTCGGAGTATGTAGGCGTTTGTTTGGGCCCTCCAAGTCCCCTGGCCAAGGTTGGATCCCACAGTTTCCGCCACCAACGGGTCACCAATGCACCCCACTGAGACGTTACTCCCGTTCTTGACTTCAAAGTTAGATTATAATTGCCCCCATTGGCATTTTAGGTAACTCTTCGACCCTCTCTCTTATCTCCCATGTGATTAGTTCTCTTCATCCTCTACTGTTACGACGTGTTGATTAAACAAGCACGGTGATGAATGATCGAAAACATGTTTCTACGCTGTTTGACTTCTTTAAATTCCTTAACCTACCGAACTTATCATGTTTGCAACTTAGATGGCTCTGGCCAACTCAACTTTTCGCCAAACCTGTACGCCCTCACAGTCTGAGGTTTTATTCATCTAGCTGTGTTCTTTTCTTGGTTACTTTCTGGGAAAATTTCAAAAGAAGCCTCACCTTTAATAGTGTATCCTGGCTCCTGTTCTGTTATCGACACGTTTCAGTCTTGGGAGTGTTATTTTTGGCACCAGTTGGCCTTTAATTTGAAACCAGCTCATAGCATCATGTAAGACTCTTGTTATCTCTACGGGAATTTCTTGTTATTCCATCTGTGTCTCCGAGCTTGTAACTGAGAAAAGGGGATTTAACTACGATATTCAAACTGACTCTGTGGAATCATAATTGAGCCAGGACATGTGCTTCTGCGCAGGCCCCGATGTCTTGTCCATTACGAACACAGTTAATTATAAATGTTTGCAATTTCCGGACTAAATACCGACAACTTGCGTCTTAGGGTCCGCCGAAAACTACAAACTGTGTCCTCACGGCTAATTGCTGATGATAACAATATTGGTAGTTAAATCGTTTGCCAAAAGTCCTTCCAAAGGCAAATTTACGTTCTTAAACGATTACTCCCTAAACAGCTGGACGTATCAAAGGATACTTTATTATTCATTGCTATTTTCTTTATAGCCAAACCGAAAAATTTCATTCGCGAGAACATCCGACGTCTTCGAGAAAGGCAAACGGCCAATACGCGTCGTACGTCCTCTGTTCGAGGGGCACACTTACGGGATACCGAACAAGACTTCCAGACAAATGCTCGTATGCACTTACTCCAGCAGTACATTGACAGCATGCCCACCAAATCGGGGAATTCAGTCCTCGGAAACTGCGGCGATCGGAAGAACGAGGGCGCTTCTGTGGAGCACAGAGATGCCGGCGTCGAGACAGTGGCCTGCGAACCACAAATATTGACTGTGAGTTGGAACGCCCTAACCAGTACCATACGCACTCCTCTGTGAAAATGTCTTTCGAGGGTAACCTATAGTCACATATTTCGTACTACGCACTCCCTCAGCCCAGCCAGGACGACGTAGCTGCTACTACCCTTGAGCGACAGCGCGGTAGTTTTGTTGGCCAAATACAGTAAGGAGAGGTCTCTCGGCACAGTACGAAATTCGGTCTAGTCTCGGGTCTTTCCCTATCTGAGTTAACTGTGGCTAATTAACGATAAATAAACCAGACACGGCCACTACTTCTGCGGTGACTTATCAGTAGTATTTCCTGGACCCCTCCTCCTTGAATTTGATGTTATTGCTGCCAACCATTATATAAATAGCTGTGTGTTGAGGCTTGAGTAACCGTTAAGTGAATCACGCCCAGCAGATCGGCAATTCATATTGGACCATTACATGACTTTGGCAAGTGAGTATGCGTCGCACGCAGCCTGTTGGGTCATGTATGATAACTGAGTAGCTATTTTGCCCGTTTAGTAAGTACACGACCAAAGCCTCCTACTTTACGAAGGAATGCTGTGCGTTGGCAACGAGACGCAGTACGGTTTTGGATGTTTGCCGTTCTAAATCTGGACGTGCCATCGATAAGGTGTGCACTTCGGATCGTCAACCGAGAAATGAACGTTTGCCGCATTTGCTTCATTTACTTTACACTTACTTCATTACTTGATGCCAGAAAAGGTAAATGGCGCCCTTTAGACAGCACGATTGCTTTACTACTGTAGGTGGGCTACCTCATGAAATGTCAACCGAAATTCCGAAATTCATTTTCGTTTCGAAAAGATTAATTAAGTAATGTTGTAAAACTGATCATCCTACAGCATACTTCTATAATAATTCAGTTACCACATGATGTCGGCTTTCGATCGAACTTCTTTCCGGCTGCATTTCACTCTGTAAACAGTGACTACTTAAGTAACATGATTTTTTTATCATTGATTTACGATGCCCTTAAAAAACATGCATAAAAAATTCTTTTGTTTATTTGGTAGAAAATTACGTTTTCTTTCCCATTTTTATACTCGAAGAAGGGATATAATTCGCTTTTCAAAAACTTTTCCAATTCCCGAATAATCCTGAACCCGGCCTGCTGTTTCACTCACATTCACAGTTTCCAAACTACAAGCCGTATATTTTTCGCGTATGGAAAACCATAACTTCCTCTACGGCATTAGGAGGAGACTATGTGGAGTTCTTAAAATTTAGCAGTGGATTCGATCCATATTGTTAACTTTGCAAGCCACATTGGTAGATGCAGAGACATAACGTTTTATGAACAGTCATTTCGCGGTATTAAAGAATCCCACAGTGAGAAACTTTTTAAAAACCGAATCTTATCCCTTCTTCGGGCATAAACTTGGAAGAAGGCGTAATACTCTACTGAAATAACAAAAGAATGAATGGATATTCGTATGCATTTTTTTCATGAAATATAATAGAATTTTTAAGGGCATCGAAAACCAATGATAAAAAATCATGTTACTTAAGTAGTCACTTTTACAGAGTGTAGTCTTTGTATGCAGCCAGAAATAAGTTCGTTCAAAAGCCAGCACCCTGAGGTAACTGAATTATTATAGAATTATGCTACAGAATGATTAGCTTGAAAGCCCTACTTTATCAATCTTTTCGAAACGAAAACGCATGTCGGAATTTCGGTTGACATTTCATGAGTTAGCCAACCTACTGTACATGCAAATCGTCAATATTTAGGTCCCTGATCGACAAATTCATTGCGATCCAGGGGTTTCTGTCATTATTTTAGCTAGTTTTAAACCTAACTGTCTCGTAGTACCAGTTCTATACGCTTCGCAAGTGCCAACTCACGTGGCCATTTCTAAGGTTTGAGAGTTTGCCGGTACTTGTTCATGCTTTGTCGGCTGCGCAACTCATGTCGTTCTCCAGTAAGTGACGTCTCCCTCGCCCGGCTCACTTTGCCTGACACCAAGTTTAAACATAAACCTGAATTTAGGTGACGATCTTACGAGAAGTACATGTTATTATCTCCGTACTGATCAGGACTGTGGAAGATGAACTACTTAGTAGTTGCACATGTAATCCTCATTAGTGTAGCGCAGCCCCTCAAAGTTGTCCTCAACCGGCCATACCTCAACCCCAAGCAGCACGATCTGAGGTTTGAAGACGAATTAGTTGATCATCTGAGTTGGACGTCTTGCCACCGAGCGTCGAGCCTAGTTTCTTTGGGCTACATTTCGTGATCCTTAGTTTTATTTATTCAGTTGTCCGCAAGGGCTATGGCAAACTGCTGTCTGACATATTAGGTATTAAGAGTTTATGACTCGGATGCGCAGCAGTCCAACGGATCCAGACTAAAATCCTCGGTGCGTGAGTACGGAACATTCGGCTTTCTTGCTCCCTTCTTGGTCTTCTTCATCATAATCAATTGTATTGGAAGCCTGAGCGCTTTTAAGTAACTCACTCATTGGATCAACCGGGTTTTTTCGAAGTTGCATTTCATTCGACACTGATTCCTAAGTGTCGCCAGTTCGACCGTCGCCAATGACGATGTCCACCTTGTGCCCCACAGGATGATGGGTGCAAAACAGTGAGGCGCAAGAGTTACTTTATGCGGGTAGCAGACTAACGGAACGTCTACCCCGCGCATCTGGGCTTGGTGTCCAGGCTGTGTTGGTCGTAGGGACTGACAAGGTTAAAAGGCCCGTCTGCGCGTACCACGCACGACCTGGTCCCACGAACATGCACCAGGTTTGCATGAATAAGTGGGGGCGACTCGACTATGACGTGAATAAGAGTTGTGTTGTTAGTACGGTAAAATGCTTACACAATGATATACTACGGCCCGCCTGTTGGTGGTTTGTGAATATTACGCGGTTATTCCGCAGTAGCTGGTTGATTTCAGCTGAAATATTCACATCAAATTTCGGACCGTGCCCGAAATGGTCTGTTCTGAGAGATTTACTCCAAGTTCGCGCTTTAATTTCCTCGAAAATTAAACAAGGCAATGTGAAGAAGAGTGCCGTCGCTTCCATGTAAGGAAGGAGCCATTTGGTCTGACTCACAGTCCTCAGTTCGATCGTCCCGCGTACTCTCACAGTACTGATCGCGAGGACCAAATCGTCCCGTCGGTTGGCAGCCATCCGAGCGCGTCAGCTTTATTATGGTGAGGAATGCGCTGAAGTGCTCTGGGGTTGGAGTCTCCAACCTCACTCTCTCTCTCTTTCCCCTCACGCCTGCACTAGTTTGCCGTCTGCTCCAGTCAGCCACCTGATGCGGGGATGGAACGCAAGTGGCTGACACGTCGTGAGCCTGTGTCTGACCGGGGCACTATACCCCATGGCATTTGTCATGGGATGTGCGGACCTTGCGCAGCCCGATTTACGCGCGCCGTATCCTCGTCCTTCTGACCCCCTGTTGGGGTGTTGTTGTTGGTGAAAAATCATGGTCATGTGTATGGTGTGGTGGTATGCCTAGGTGCGGGTCCAGCCGCGCCATCCGCCTGCGTCCCCCCCCTGCCTCCGGTCTTCTTGACTCTGTCTTGACACCGAACCTAGGTGATGAGTGGGGGAGGAGATAGTGCGGTAGATGCTGCACAAGTCTGCTATCACTTCAAACTAGTTCACGCGTAAGTCACCGTGACTGTTGCACCTTGCTGTGTAGCATACGGTGGACATCGTCGGAATCGACGGTCAAACTGTCATGTTGGTTAGACGCATCTCTCGCATGACCTGTTATGGTAGCCAGATGCGCGAGTATACCGTGCTCAACGCATCCTCGGGGAATTCCACTGTTGGTAACTAGAAGTTATCAGTAATTGACCTTTTTGATGCAGGATACCACAATCCTGATAAACTGGCCTCGTAAACTGGTTTCTTGTTTGTACCGCTCGCTCTTTATTTTCTCTTCAGGCAAATTCTCTAGTCGTTCTGTCGTATCCACCACCACTATTTAACACATGGGAGTGAAGCATTTTCGTGGAGTTGTTTCATGTTTACTGGCTTTTATGGATTCTACCCGATGAACTTTTGTTTGCCTCTTTTAGTCATCTGTTCGTCCATTGCACGCCAGTAATCCGAATGAAGTGACTTCCGCCGAAACACAGACAACCGATCAACCGACACAACCCTTAGAATCAGTAGTCAGATCAGAAGAGCCTGCTTGCAACAAGAGCCTCACTGGAGTCTCCCCACTACCCCTTTCCACCAATCACGTAGCCCGTGCGCCAACCGCCACTCGACCAAAGACGACGGAGCCTCTCCGAAAATCTTCTACCTTCCTGCGCGCTCACGAGAAAACTGCGCTGCTGGATGATGTTTTGTTATCACTCAGTGCGGTCCCCATCAAGCCAATTCCCAAAGAGCCACGGCCGGAGAAACTCACCGTTCCTAGGGCAAATTCGGCGCGAGAGGTACGGCGAGAACTATGCCGGACTGTTTGTTACCAGCTGCTGCCTAAAGTAGCCGCTCGCGTTTGACTAATGTTGACAGCTTATACATTGTTTCAGGTCCGCCTTATTCGTCGAAATGTGAATTTTGTTCGCGCAAACGCCAATGCCATGTCCTACAGTCCGACCCGACGGGCTGTTAGCCATGAGTCTTTAGTGATTGCCAGGGGTTGTGACAATCATTCCGCCGTCAACCGGCGGCTTCCCCTCGGTAAAGTTCCAGCATAGTAAGTTTTTTTGTAACTTTCCATGGATGGGTTATTTGCTGTGATTTAACTTCAGTCGATAGTAGGCTTTATTGGTCTGCCGACATGCAAATGCAACTACACGGTCTTTACCATTTAGATTTTTTAAATTTGTGAATGTGTCTTAGGAACACTGTGTTTTTGGGGGCTTCTCCCTGTGTGTTTGACCGGTCCCTTGATTAAAACATCTCTATTATTGCCCTTAGCGCCGCCACTGATCAGATTCATCAACCGGCTGTCTTTCTGGAACACCATGAGTGTCACACGTGCTCAGATGTCATAAAAGTCCTACAACGACGACTTCCCATCTGGGGTACGAAGATTCGACACATTGAATGTCGTAAGACCTGCGCCGGACTCCAGCAACTTAAAGATTGCACGAGGATATGGTCAGAAACGGATGAATTCCAACCTTGACCGCAATGATCCTTTCCTAGAGACTTCAGGAAATCGCTAAACTAGTAACACTACCTGGAAAGAGAAACTGTATCAATTTGCCAGTAATTAGATCAAGGGCGTCCGTACTGAAGGTAACGGGTCGTTAGTTGTCCAGTATGAGGCTTCGCAAAAGCTTTCACTGAACCGAAACAGGAATCAGATTGGCTCGCCGAATACATATGATCGGACAGCCATGAGTTCGTGCAAGTCTGTAACTACTGCCATACATATGTGTTTGTAGTGTATAACATAAATGTAGATAGTCATGCTGCGTTAGCCATTGGGCGCAATGTTACCAACTGTTGTTTGTCAGATTCGGCGGTCGGCCGGTGCATGTGGGAGAGAAGAGAGAGAGCCCGAAATTGGGGAATTTATTGTCTGGGCACATCAGCGCATCCCTAACTAAAGTAAATTTGACGTGTTTAAATCTATCGCGACTTGCTATTAGTCATGACTTAGAAGTTTGCCAACCGACGGGATAACTCTGTCCTTCTCGGTACCGACAGGCTGCCCGCAATGGGTGCTTCTCAATGCGATCTTTACAGCATCCTCACCGGGCCGCCCTTAGCATAGCCCAGTGGGTGTAGTGGGGCCAGGATGTGTGTGGCACGCGTACACGAATTGTTTGGCTTTGTCGGTCAGTTCGGCCCGAGCTTACCTTGGGTCTTGTTGACATTGTCCCGCCAGCGGAGCAAGGTGGGTGAAGGAGGAGAGAGTGCGGTTGGCGCTGCGCAAGTCTACCTCACCACAATCTTACCTACGCGTAACTCATCGGCGCTGTCCCCGTCCCGTGGGACACGCGGTGGATGTAGTCACTTGCGACGGCAGAACTGTCGCTGTGAGACGTGTGCACCTAGCTCTCAACTTGCAGTGTCGAACACGAACCCCGCACCAACGGTACCATGTGCATGTACGTGCGCAACAAGACTGTTTCCATTTGGGCGTGGGTTATACTCCTCTACTTTCTTCATTAACCTTAGCAGAATTCGTCCGTTTCGAGAACAAATAGCATGCACCAATACTCATGGAATGCTGCGTTAGACCAATGAGATTGAAGGAAGGAACACAGTCCTTCTGTTTTGCTCCAAGGGAAACTAGGGCAAGTTCGAATTTCAGGTGTGACCGGAGATTGGGTTTGGGAGGTGTACGACCGCCGTCGAAAGGTAAGGTGGCCAAGGTCGTCCTGGTCTCTCTTTAGTTGTAATGCCCTCTTCTTTAGGACGGGAGTAGCAACTCGATAACTAAGCTGAAGTGTCAACACTGAAAGTTTTCAAGTGTGACTATTGTAGTCCCAACCGATACGCACAGACTGTATTCACTAAACCTTCGTTTTTCCTTGCTTGTACTTTGGCAGCATTGTTCGCCGTAGACGTGAGGCGGAAATGGCCAAACAAGAACAACTTTCTCAGACGGCAAACGCGGTCCCAGAGGGCTGTCGGCTTATGTCGGAAGATGAACGATTGGACACTTTGAAACTCCTCCAGGATGGTCAGTGAGACACATTCGTTGTAGTTAACTTAAATCTGCCCCTGTGCATTTTGGTGTCTCTAGTAGTCAGGTCGGCTTGACTGTAATTTCGGGATGAGAGGGTGCCGTGGTTTTTCATTCTTATCGTCTGATTCATGGCACCTTTCTAATCACATGTTCCTAGGCCGTACACAAATAACGGAGTACGCGCCTCATCCACTGGAACGTCGACGTATGTGTATGGAGTCTAGGCCCAAGTACAGACAGCATTGCAATTCTTCGTTTGGAAGGTGCCAACCGTGATGCGTTTATAAATGTATTCGCCTCCAGCGATGTAAACTGGGTCCCAACCTATTCTTATTGCGACCACACATTTATCCCGCACTTCGGCCTGGCTGCTCACTTGCGAATGCATCGCACAGTGCAACAGTACCAACATATATTCTTCGCATCCGTTTTCACTGTTCATGCACATTCCTCCACTGCATGGGCCTATTCGGTCACGCGCGTATACACGGCAGCAGAATTCACCGTAGCATCGATACACCTTACACACCCACCATACCTAGCCAGATCAACACCCCACTGCTCCTCAGCTTGCTGTCTGGCGTGCTACCCCACCCGTAAAACCCCCCAGTTACCACCATTTCCGTATGGCCCGATCCACAGTTAATTAGGTCTTTCAACCCACCGTTGCTCGCGTCCTAACCACAACCCTAGCCCAAAGCCCTTCCCTGGGATTTATCGTAAGGGTTGAGGGATTACTTAAAACCGCGCCCTACCAAGGGCTTTTCCGCCTGGTTCTCCTTCTGATGTAGGCCCTTATATGCACATGCTTTTCAGCCAGCGTCACCATGATGCAAGCCGGAGGTGTGGCTTCAAAGACGACAAACATACTTGGTAGACTCGTAATCTTACACGTGCAGCAGCTAAGAACATTTGTTGTCGTCCTCCTTCAAGGAATGATGCAAGCCTTTTACCGGATTATGACTAGGCTTAGGGTTAGGTCATGCTATTGGCTTATGCTTTCGAAGTAGCTTTTTTACGACCAATTTTCCCCAAAAAATGGGATACAGGCGGACAATTTTCAGGGGGTGGCGAGGGGTGTATCTAACTTTCAACACTTTTAAGATCAAAGGTACATTAATGAGTTCATTTTCCTACTGGGGTTCAGACTTGTATTACGGGTGGTAGCGGATATAATCCATTCGGAGGTAGATTATTGTTGCAATAGCTCGTTCCCAAAACACCATCCAAGGCTGCCATATTGAGAGTAGCGTGCATGGACGATTGGGTTAATTTGGCCAGACAAATTCCGGGTGGAAGTCACGAATGACGATTTGGTTACTAGAGCTCACAGATTGCTGCAAGGCGTGAGAAAGAGCCCCGGTCTAGGGAAAAAATTAATATTGCTACTAACGGTGCGATTGTGGGGTAGAAAGTTGGGACTGTTCCGATAAAAACGGACGGGTGGACATCATCGGAGGAGAGGCGGTGGTAACACCACCACCACCACCACCACCACCACCACCACCACCACCACCACCACCACCACCACCACCACCACCACCACCACCACTGTCGTTAGCAAGGAGAATGGATTGAGTTGTTCAGATCTGCTGTCGCGGATCCTCACGTGTTGAAAAGTACAGTCCGTAACATCCTCGAGACCGACTAGATCAGACATCGCAATGTCTGAGTTGTTCGTGCCCGAACAAGTACTCGGAAGGAAGTTTTGGGGTCGACGGAGTGACCAGTATCAAGTAGGTGTTTCATAATGGAGGAACGCGCGATCTTATTTTCTTGTCTTAGGAGCCACTTGGGCAGGTGCTCAATAGACCTGGCTGCCAACTGCCTTTGCGTTCGCCCAATGTACTTGCATCCGCAAGTGCGTGTGAATTCATAAACACACTTTGAAGTGGCGTGCATTGGCAGGGCATCCTTTGCCCGTGGAATCGGAAGTGGCTTAGTAGGACTGCATAATACTAGTTCGGCTGCATTGTATGTCCTTTCAATGGTGGAACGTAGCCGTCGTTTGATAGTATTTAAGATATTGTCGCCCTTAAAGGGCAAAGATATAAAGAAGGGCTTTTTCGGAGCTAAATGTTCTGTCAATTTTGGCCGTGTAGAGTTGCTGTATTTGTGGATGAACCGTGCGGGATGTCCCCACTTAAGTAGAGCTTCTCTGAGGCGTGCAAATTCTGCATCCAGTGTATCATTGGAGCAAATGTTCCTAGCCCTTTGGAAAAGAGTACTTGTTCGGGCACGAACAACTCGGACATTGCGTTACCTGGAGGCGGCCTATATACGACGAGATCAGACATCATCGTAGTCATACCAAGACCAAAAATGACCAGTTGCAGGTCTGGAGATGACGGCTTGAAACTCACACGTTTACCCAGACCCGGAACATAAGGGCTACTGCTTATCCAGTTCGTGTACCATTGATTATTTTTTTAACCTTTTAATGCACTTTTGTCATTTCTGTGGGAGACATTGTACAGGAAGTCTTATTACAGCCCTAAGATCTCTCTTGTTTTCATTTTCGAAAACGGGTTAGCTCATGCTGAAGTCGTTGAAGAGCTTGGACGTCTGCCTATTCGAATGGACACTGTGAGGGTTCGTAGACGTCGAAGTGATCTGGAAAGCAAGTTGGCTGAGCTAGAATCCACAATCAGTATTTTCAAAAAACCCCGGGTGTATGTTTGGCTCGATTAATCGCCTTTTCTTCGTCCACCTCTCCCCCACCCCCACAATCACCTTGCTTTTATGAGAATCCATGCATTTTGTCATCGAAGTGATTACGCAATAAACCACAGTTTGTGCCCAGACTTTTTTCAGTCTCCAACGTTCGACTCTTCTGATTAGACAATGCACTCTCATCAGGGTCTTGGGATGCTGACCAAGATCAGATCCTCCGCGTGCACCTGTGGAGTCTTTTAGAAAACCGTGTACGAAAACAGGAACAACTTTGCATAAATTGACCAGTCCTGATGGGGACTTCGAATACGCAGCCTAATCACTGAGTACTAGCCGTGTGATCAGCACGTTTCAAGTGAACGGCACTCAGCTCAAATTAGTCCATATAATTAGCACTGGGTAAAACTAGACCCCTCGTTCCTGAGTCCAAAGTCTGGAACTTCGGTTTTCCAAGTAACCAACTGACATGTCCAGGAAAAAATGAACGTCGGAATGGTACGATTCGTCGGGGAGGGACGCCAAGCCTAGGGATTTCTGTACGTCGCCATAATACCATCTTTGTTGGTAATTAATCCACTCCTGTTTGGTCTATTCCCACCCTTCGTCTGGCAAGGCTCGATTCCGGAAATGCATCATGGTAGAATGTGTGGTTTGCGATCGTCTAGGAGTGTCGTAGCCTTGATTCGTTAGTGCAACCGGTGCAGATGGGCAGTGAACTGGCCATTGTATGGCAGTGGTAGAGGGGCGCGCACCGAATCATGTTTCGGGACTCATTCGTTCCGTTGCGTCTTGGGGCTCACTCCAGGGCCTTGTAGGTAGTCGCACAGTGACGCGCAATATGGGCAGAATAGCGTTACCGTCAAAGACCCGAGGGACTGCAATGGCCATTTCCGGCTCGTTAGCCGTCATCAGCCAACTGTACCCAACCCCGAGGTGTGCAACCCCCGAGGTCCGAACTCGCGACCTGCTGGTTAGAAGTCCAACGTCCCAGCCACTGAGTCACAGTGGGCAGTGGACCGACCAGTATATGTTGACAGAACTAGCAACATAAGTCAGGACGCCTTGTACCTTTGCCAACGGGGAGCTGCTTTTATGCCATAGAATGAGGAAGGCAAGTCAGTACTGGACGTGATTTCTCGAGGTATCAGCCGCCGAATCTGGCACGATAAGGATTCTAGGAGACGCTGACATCAGTCGAGCTAACGCAAATTACATTGGAGCCGACTCAGCGCAGTGCTGTTGGTGATGGTTGATCCCCTGAGAGTATTCTCGACGACGGGTTGGGTGCTCGAAATGGTCTATTTTCTTGAAGTTGAACGGCTTCTACTTTTTCCTATTTCTTTCGAGAGCTGTTGTCCCACCGCGGGAGGCGTCTGTCGCCCCAATTCAGTCATTTTCTGCCTCATTGCAGCGGTGACCCATTAATTGGGCATGTCTGAGACTTACGTACAACCTAGGTTGAACGGACAGTCTTGGTTAAAAGTCCGGCCCTTGTATTCACTTCACAGGCTCTATGCTGAGGGGATTTTCGGGGTGAGACATCTGGGTTCCTTGTCTTTGGACAGACTTCAACGAGAGACCGAGTCTCTGTGCATGTGGTCGCTTGTCGAAGAGCAACATTTTCTTGGCCGTAGGATGGTGGAAGTGCTTGCAATTTTGAATTGACATGGATGGCGAAAAAATTCGGTTGCCAGCGTGCTTAGCAAATGGGAGCGTGACGTCTCTGAGAGTTTGTTTGGTCCCTGACCTTTCAAACAACAGTTTCGGTTGTCCATCAACAATGCTGGACGCTCCAACTTTGGGTTTCCAACTTGAAGTTCCCGTCTGATACTCACTGATTCGTCTACTTAGTCCATATCGAGGATTAGACCTTACGCTCTGATCTTGCAAGTGGGTACGCGAGAAACGTCTGACCAGAAGATAGACTAATTGAACTAGTAGACGGATTGGGCGATAGCCTTTGATGTCTGGTTAAGGTCCGTCCCGTTTCATTTTGGGCTTCAACATGGCAACCATCAGAAATGACGTAGGTAAATTTATGTTTGGTTGCGTTCACTTGCGCGATGACCAGAGGGAAAGGTAGAAATACAAAGATGCACGAATTTCAGACGGTTCTGTTGAACGAAACTGTATTATAACGGTCGCTCATGCGCCACATTAAAGGGCAGTCGCCTGCTTATAGCAGCACGCCTTCACTAACAGATACTATTTTCATATTTGGCAATTTTCTAGGAGAGAATCAGCGTCCTGCTTCGAGCACCTTAAGGTCGAAGGATTTAATCTACAGTCTAATTCGTAACTAAATTTCCCTTATTTACCAACCCGTATTAATTTGTTAGAGTCGAGTTCAGAGCGGATGCATTAAGAGGCGAACTTGATAACTTTGCTGAAGTTAAGACCTCCTGTTTGCATCAAACTGCAAAATAATTAACTTGCACAAGGGATATTGTGCGTGTCGATATTTCGGTGAAATCTGCTGTTGTTGCTGCGCGTGTGGTCGGATAGGTCCATGCGATGGTTGAATGTGTGTGGACAGTACAAATAATCGAGATGGATGTGGCGAGTGTATGTCAGGACTCCTGGCCGGTCGCGTTGCGGCTGATCCGCAAGTGGCCGACCTTCCCGATGCGTTAGTTGAACGTTGAGACAGGTCTTGTTCGACCTCACCCTGTTGGTGGTTGGGGCGTTGGCGGGGATTGTAGTAGTTTACAGGCGCCTAGGGCGTTCTTACCGTTAGTAGAGTTTGGGGAGGTGATAGTCGATGTCGCCGTAGTCGCGGAGTTGTGACAGGGATGATAGAGGATGGCGGGTTAAACGACACCGACTGAGGCGTCGAAGTGTCATGAGTGTGATCATCGGGGGTAGCGGTGATGTTGGTTGCTGTGGTGGGGGTTGGTTCAAGGTTTTCAATGGAGGCATGGGTGCTTGCTGCTTGCAGACCACTCTTTTGGCTTGGACAGCGGAGATTTGGCTGGCCTCGTAGACTGCTGCTCGAGTTCTCGCCGCTCATTCCAGTCTGGTCGGTCCTGGACGAGGTCCGTCCAGATCTTCGGGTTAATTTGTAACTGATTAAGAAAGGTTTTCAGGGCGTCCTTGTAGCACTGTTTTTCCTCGTCTACAAGCACCCTTATTGACATCGCCGTAGAAAATCCGCTTGGATACGCTCTCATCAGCCATCCTTACTCGGTGGCCGCTCTGTCGCAGCTATAGCTGTCCCTGCATGTTACAATGCTGAGAATTCCGGTCAGGTGTAAGGCGTCCGTGACCGGGATCGTAACCTGCCTCCTCCGGCGACAGCTGAAGTGAAAATGCTCGAGTTCTTGGCTTGATTGTCATAAACGGTCCATTCACCCCCTCCCCCAATAGTAAAGTTGTTAGAACTGCCGCCCTGTGCATTTTGAGCTTTGTGTTACTTTGAACTCCATGGAGGTTTCAGACGGAGGCCTGCAGCCGACTGGAAGCTCGCATGCCTCTGGAGATCCATGGGGCCACTTCGCTGTCAATTTTGATGTTGCGAGAGAGTGTACTGCTTGAGAAGACGAAATTTTTACAGTTGTGAGCGGCGTGCCGTTGACAGTGATGTGAGGGATGTTTTATTCAGTATCTAATGACGGCTCGGGCAGGACCACCGTTTTGTCCGTGTTGATGGCCAGCCCAAATTTTTGTACAGCCGGAGGGCAAGAGATTCATGCACCGTGGCATATCTGAACCTGCTAGGGAGCGGAGCACGCAGTCATCCGCGAAGAGTAAGTGGTGGACAGCAGTAGTGTATAGACGCGTTGGGACCTGCATGCCTCAAGTGTTGAGAAGCTGACAATGGGTGCTGATGACGATGTTGATACATTGTCGCTCATCACGGTAGGCGTCCGACAGCATGGCAGTTAATATAATACTGAAGAAAATGGACGCGAGTAAGCAGCTTTGTTTAACCTCCCTGGCCACTGCGAAGGCTTCTGAGACAGCCCATTTTCCGTGACATGCTTGATCATCCAGTCGTGCAGCTGATGCATTATGTGTATGCGTCGCTTAAGACAGTTGGATTTATGAATGCCTTCCAGAGTCCGTAGCGATTCATCATGTCGTAGGTCTTCGTTAGGTCCACGACGGCAGTGTAGATGCGTTTCCGCCTCCCCAGGCACGTCTTACAGTGGGCAGAGAAGATCGCACCACTGGTGCCGCGATTCCTTTGGAATACACACTAACTTTTCCGGAGGATTTCGCTTTCAAAGTGAGGATTCAGGCGGTTAAGGAGGACGCGGGAGAATGTTTTACTGTTGTGTTGAGGAGGGGACTGTCTTGATGTTTGCGTCAGAGTTGCCGGTTCCATATCCGCTTTTAGGGATGGACAATTGTCGCGCCCTCGAAATTCAAGGAAACTTGCCCATGGCACCACATCTCCTAGAACGCTGTTGCAAGATTGTCCATCAACCGAGGGCCGCCGAGATCGCCGACTTCAACCGGCATTGCGTTGGATCCGGGTGTTTTCACGTTGGGCATCTGGCACAGGCCCTGATGATTTCTGGATTTATTTCAAGGATTTATTCTGCCTTGTTGGCCAATCAGACGTCTTGCATCTTTCCCAGCCGTTTTTTCACCTGGAGAGGACATCTGAAGAAGACCACACTGTTAGCGTCAGTTCTACGTTTGACGTAAGCTTTTTGCATTTCGTTCGGCTTGGCCGGCGGACTGCGGATTGAAGGGCGCTTTTAGGTTATCTTCTCTGGCGTCGAAGGCGGAAAGTGTTGGTTAGGTGAAGATGGTGTTCCGCCCAGATCCGCAGGAGGAGGGGGCCGTGGTCGTTGCATCCACCAATTCCGTGGGGATCCGCTACTTCCCTCCAGGCAGTGTGGTTTGTCCCAACAGACTGCGGATCTCTTTGTCATTGTCATCAAACCAATCCTGGTGATGACAGCCTGTGTGACCGGGAACATGCAGGGTGGTGGAATAAATGGAAATCCGCAGACGGTTCCACTGTGTCTCTGTGGCGGATTTGCCTCCCAGAGTCCGCAGTTCTTACGGGCGCCGAGCCACTTGATTAATGAAATCTAAGCGGACAAGTTTTAAGAGGAGTAGTTGACTTATCTAGTGATCGGTTACTTTACGGTATCCTGCAAGGTCTCAGTCGAAGTCTCATTTTGGGGTTGAATAGGCGATGAGTAGCCTAGTCGTTGGAGATGCTTATCGGTTTGGTCACCGGCACATTCTGTTGATTTCGTCCTCGGACGAAACCGTAGTACAGCAGCGGCCAGTGGCGAGATTGAAGTTGCCTTCTCTCGCGTCTGAAGGCAGAAGCTTTTGGTCAGGAGGAGGATGGGGAGGCCGTTATTCTTGCAGTCGCCGATTCGATGCGGAAGCATTAAGCGCCACCAGGCAGCGTAGTCTGTCCCGACTCGGCCATTGAAGTAACCAAGGACAACCAACTGGCCATCTTGGCCACAGACGTCAGGACTTACAGGTCCTCGTAGCTTTTGTTTTTCAACTCGTCTGGGCTGTTCACTGAGAACGTAGGCGCTGATGACTGTGGTGGTGGCGAATCGTGCACCCTGAAGAGGCAGACACAGCGACCTGATCCGGTTATTGACGCCCTGCGGTATAGGTGGCAATCATCCTACTTTGCCGTCCAGATACGGAACGGGAAGGTCATTGCGCTTGTTGATTGTCTGAGGACCGGAAAACCATCACTCGGGCAGTTTGCGGCTCACGCGGTTGTCACCTCGAACAAGAATTTCTGCTTCGTCAAACTTACAGTAGATGTGCTAACTTATGAAATGTCAACCAAAATTTCGAAATGGGTTCTCGTTTCGAAAAGATAAATTAAGTAGTGTTGTAAACCTGATCATGATTCAGCAGAAATCTATAATGATTCGATTGAGGATCCGAAACTTCAGGCGAATAAAGCTCTTGTTCCAACGATCATATATCCTTCTGCGCGACTACTTCCTGCAATTCACCTCTTCGCTTCTATTAAAAACTTATGAGACTGCCTTTCTTCTTTCCGTAGGACAGTTTCTAGTGATAGGGAGAAAGAGGAGTGAGAATAGGGGCATAAGTACCGGGCGTGGGAATACGCAACCCTGGATGCTCTCATCTAGTTTAGTTCGCCTACTGAGGCCGGTATCAGGGTGTGGTCATTGTGTAGAGCCTACCTTCGGGGAGCCCCAGATGGAAGTTAGGTGTCATTCGGGAATTGTGTGATGTAGCGACCACGTGCACGAGGGAAATGGTGTGACATACCGCACATACACAGTTTGCTCCTTGACACATCTGCACCTCCCTCAAATGTAAGGGTTGGCCGCTGACTAACGTTTCGCTCATTCACCCGATGGGTTTTGTTTCTCAAGTTTTAATCACTGCGACTGCATGTGTGCGATACTGAGATTCCAATATTCGTTGTATGCTTTCGCTATTTCCTCAAGCCACCAAGCCTCGCGTGTGGTTTCAGCCTAATTGCATAACAACATCAATTTCATTCTTTTGACTTTGCCACCGTCTCTTCTTTCGAATTTATGTTCGCCAACACGTTGGTGGATTTCCGAGGCGAGGGTTAAGTCTGCCTGCGGCCTCCCCAACAGTCAGTCAACCTTTTAACTCAAGAAAACCACTAAAATCGTTTGATGCAGTTGTGAAAAACTCAGCGATCTCTGTGGGATTCGAACTCACGACAGCAATGGCAAGGCTTAAGTACAGCCAACGTTCTAAACACTTGGGCTACGAGAACCCACCGGGAGTCGTGAATGCCGCCACATTTGAGTCAAGTCACCCTCCAAGAGCTACTTAAGTTTGCGAATTCGACCGGCTCACCTATTTCATTTTTATGTAAATCAAATGGCGCCCGTCTGCTTCATGGATTTTGTCCCTTGGTCATGCCCAGGACGTGGGGTTTTTATTATGATTAAGGTTAGGGCTCGGTGTTATCTTTTGTGTCAAGGTTACGTTTTGATTTAATCGTTAATTTTGGCGTTAAATTAGCATTATACACAGGACCATCTTTACATGTTTGCTCTTTTAGTTTAGGGTCTGGGATTCAGTTGGGTTTCAGAATTTCGTAAGTGCATGTTTATATAAATAATAATAACGGTTATCGTTGACGACAGAATCTGGCTCGTGCCTTATGCTTGGAGTTTACCGGTTGGTGTGCTATGGTTAATATTTTGATAGTGTGGTCATACTTACGGTTAGGCCTTATAGTCTCGTTTGGATCTTACGTGTTATTCTTAGTTATAGGGTTTGTTTGCAGGTGTGTTTAGCTATACGGAGTGGCTGGCATCATTCTAAAACGGTTACATTGGTTCCACATGTTTCCCTATAATTACATGCGTGTGCCCACTGCTTACCGCCTAAGCTTGATGGAGTGACATAGTCATAAGCAGTTCGGGTTCGTCTTACGCAGAGTGCCTTACTGTTTGTCATCATTGGCTTGCAGACTGCCACACCATTTATTCGCAACTTCCCATAAGTCTACTCGAGCATGCAAGCCCTATGACTGTATTACGACAGCTTAGTCTGCCCATCCAATTCGTAAACTTTATATTCGCATTACCCGTATTATTTTTTCATTCGTGGTTACATGCAGCAGAGGAACAACACAGAGAAAAGAGCCGAAAAGCACACTTCCTACTTAGGTGAGAGGTACCGGAGATAGGGAATGTTGGAAGGAGGCATGCGTGGTGCATGTGTTGATAGGGGATTGTGTGATGATGAGGTCGTATCTGCGGTGATCCACCGCAGATTTTCCTGAAGACACGCGACCGATTAGGCCTATACGATGAGTGAATGTGTGTATGCAGTGCGAGAAGTAGAGGCGGGTGAGACAGTCGTATGTTAGGGCTCCGGGCACTGGTTCAGCAGCCACGATATGATGGACTCATAGGTGTCCGACCAGGCCGAGGCGTGAGATGTACGTACGATCGCAATGAGGACTGGTTGGAATCGATTCCCGTTTGCAGGTAATGCTCGCAATGATGGTGAAGGAAGTAGCTGATGGTACGTCGAGTGCCGTCTCATCGGTGATGGGAGCGAGATAGGGGGTTGCGTTGATCGCTGTGGACGATGAAGGGATTGGGACGAGGATGATGATGCCGGTGCTCGAGGGCGGCGGGCACCAATAGCGTGATCAACAGTAATGGGTGGTTGTCGTCGTGGGGTTTGTGGCAGGCATGACAACAGGAGTGATGGTGGAAGGATAAGTTTATGTTGATGGACTGTTATTGCATAACGTTCAAAGAGGCCGTGGAATGTGTGTTGACAGCGAGGGCATATTACAGGCGGTTGACTGTTAACGTCGTGGATCCGGAGCGCTTCGGACCCGCCAGCTGCCCTTTAGACTTTGGCTGCAGCAGTTCGGTTTTTTATAGATAGCAGCGCCAGTCTTCACTTCTCTTCTCCAGCCCGGTAAATTCTGTGCGAGGTTTTCGCAGGTCTACTGGTTGATATGCGATCGTTTCAGAGAGCTCTTCAGAGTGTATTTGTAACATTGTTTTTGTACCCCTGGCCGGCGTGCACTCGTAGCGAAATCTCCTTAGAAGAGTCGTTTGGGTAATTACGCATCTTCCATCCTCACCGGGCGGCCACTCCATTGCAGATGCAGTCTCCTCAGTGTGGCATGGATGTTGAGAATTCTGGTCCGTTCGAGGACATCGGTGTCCAGCATTCGATTCTGCCATCTCAATTTCAGTGTTCGGCGATGGCAGTTTTGATGAAAGTGATTCAGCTTCCTAGCTTGATAAAAATATACGTTCCAGTCTTTCGCTCCGTGTAGAAATTTCATCAAGACTGCGGTCTCGTACATCCTCAACTTGATGTTTATCTAGAGGCCGTGACGATTCCATACGGGGGATTGCAGCTGATCAAAGGGCTGGTTGGCTTTGGGGTGCCGATGGGAAACCTCGCCGTTGAATTAAGTGCTGCGTGAGCACATGGTTTCTAGATAAGCGAAATTGTCAGTGCATTTAATTTGGCTCCTGTTGACAGTGATTCGAGGAGTACTGTATTTAATGTTTGACTATGGCTGGTGCATGACCACCGTTTTTTTCTGTATTGACATCTAGCCCGAATTTTGCTCAACCGGCGGCGAAGAGGCCAATGATTCGTTAATTCTCGAAGAGCAGGTAGTGGACTCTTGTCATAGATAGCCGCGTTGGGACCTGCACGCGCCTGTTAGGGGAAAAATGTCCTTCACTTCTATAGGCAATGTATATCCCAAGGCGCTCTTCAAGGCAGGCGTCCATCAGCATGGTAGAGAACATGAGGCTAAAGAGTGTTGGCGTGAGTACGTAGCCCTACTTCATTCCGCTGGTTACTTCAAATGCTTCAGGGACGGCCCTACTCTCCACGACGTACTTCGTCATTCCGTCGGGGAACTGGCGCATTATGTTCCAATTTCTGTATGATTTTTATATGATTTTCCACAGTTCTCTATGATTCCACGCTTCGAGAATTTTTGTCAAGTCCCGAAGGTGATGTAGAGGGGAACCTGAGTTTGCTGACAGGCGGCGAATATTATGTCGGTTGCTCCAAAGTGACAGCGAGAACTACGGTGGTTTTCCGGGAGAAGTGCTTGTTATAGATAGCCACTGTGACGGTTTAAGAGGATGCAAGCGAAGGTCTTTCCGACGATATTGGGCAGGAAGATTCCTATGTGGTTATCAAAGAGTTCCCGGATCCCATTACGTTTGTAGGGATGGTGAATTGATGCATTCTTGAAATCCTGTGGAATTAGTCTATGGTTCAATGTCCCCTGGAATAGCGTCGTGAGTTTATGAATGAACTGGGAGTCAGCATGCTTATAGACTTCTGTCGGTGTCGCGTCAGATCTAAATGTCTTTCCGCTGGACATTTGGCGTACGGCGCGGATGTTTTATGGAAGGAAAGACGGGCGATCAAGGTCTATAATGATTTCCAAATGAGGAAACCGATCAATGACAGCGTTCGACATTGCAAAGAGGTTGGTATGGACACATCTAAAGGGACCGGTGCTCCCGAAACTGCTACTTCTCGGCTAGAATCGTTGTTCGGTTGGTGTTGAAAAGCGAAAGGGTTCCTCCAGCTGCGGAACCGTAGATGGCCTTTATCGCTGAAAATAAGTTCTTTGATTTATTGTGGTCCTCGTACCCGGCCTTGCGAACCATCTAGGCATGCCAAATTACTCGCAACCACTGTTGAATAAGGCGGCGAAAACGGCAGACGGCCACTTTGTTAGTATCAGTCGTCAGTCACTGAAGATTCTATTCGGCCTGCTCTTTTCACTAAGCAAGTTTTTGATGGCTGCGTCATTTGGGTGCCGACGACGCGCGCGTCCGATGACGCCCAGGACGGTCTAGTGCAGGGAATCCCGCAGTTGTCAATATTGAGTCTCCACGGAGGCGTTTTCATCTGGAACTCACAGGTTTTCAAGTCGCTGGGTCAGTTGATTGCAGAAATGGAGGTGACGAACATGGCGAATCCAACCAGTCAGTATTTAACTAACCTGGTGGTTGCCTGCATTGTGGCCGCCTGAAATTTTGAATTCGAATCTTTATCTTAGGAAGGTGGGAGGGAAGGAATTGGGGAATTGAGAGAGGAGGGACGGGAATGAGAATGGGATTGCCGGCTGTACGGATATCAAACCCTGGGCACTCTTACCTGGTTAAGTCCGTCGGTCGGGGATGTTGCGGCTAGACAGAGCCCCGCACAGAGGAGCCACATGTGAAAATGTGGTGCCAGGTAATGGACTTTAGGCGCAGTTACTACCTACACGAGATATATGATACGATATACTACGAGCCTCACGTATAAACAAAACTGGACATTTGTAGACTCCTTCTATCTGTACTAGGTACCTATTGCACCTACTTTCCCTTCTTAACAGTTCATGGATATTTATTTCTTTTGTAACATCCTCATTCATCTCAATAAATGTTGTTGATGGCTAACTGTTCGAGAATGCGCCCCTGCCCGCAACCGGTTTAGACATAGAGAAGTTAGGAAGTCAGAATCACGTACAATATTGCAAAAATTTTGTTAATACTTTGAGATTGCACAATTCGCTCGTTGGGTGTTTGCTAATGTTCATCGTTCAGCCATATGATAAACAGTTAAACAATAAGAAAGGACACCTTGCCTCTACTACTGCTGTGAAGGTTCTTACTTTCCATTTGCTGTGTACTGTGTTTTGGCGTTCTCATTAACTTTCTTGCTGTGGTGAAGTCAAGCAGCTGTTTTACCCGCTCTTCTCAAGTACCATAAGCACTTTCACTTTAGAACTGGTTTTTATGAGTCTTCCCATCTTGTTGTTCATTATTATAGCCATGCGCCTTCCACGTATTTCAGTGGGAAGTCATCTGTTGTTAGGTTTTCACTTTGCCCTAAAACACTATTTTGAGTGCTGGACCTAAAATGCTTCGTGTAATATTTGAGGACGGTTTCCTCCTCCACCTGAGTGGTTACCGTTTAGCCAATTAGTGAAAAGTGTACGGAGCCCATTAGCGGACACTATGTCCAACCATGGTCCGTTCGTTCTCATGTGTCGTAGGAGGTTTAGTGCCAGTCATCTACAAGCTTTATTGCAGCCAAGCCTGCAAACTGTCATGTGCGACCTTGAGAAGTTTGGATCGTCTGAAATATAAACTCACCGCTTTGCCGCGCAAAAGGGATATTCAAGTAGCTGGCAAGTTGACATTTCACTATTTTCACTTGCAGAAGACTGTTTCTAATTTTTTTAACGATTATGATTGCGACTCGGTTTTTCTTTATCTACCTAAATGGGATACACATCAGAGTGCTGCGCAACAGAACGCATATTCGCGTTAGCGCATTATCGCTGCACGTCGCTGACGCGAAAGCGTTTCGAACAGCACATAAATTGTCAAGTTACTGCTTGTATTATGAACACTACTTTGTGTTCGGCACATCCTCAGGCTCCCGAGATGGACAGTGAAATTTCAAAAGACTTACCCAATTTTACAACTAATGAGAATGTCTTACTTCTCCTTCAGCTTCTTGTCTCGAAAATCCACTGGGTACAAACATGCCTGAGGCTCGACAACAGTTGATAGGTGTTATTGACCAAGGCACCAGCAGCTCGCGCTTCATTGTTTTTTCGGCAACGACAGGTGAAATTGTCGCTCGGCATCAACTCGAAATTGATCGTGAGCATCCACGTTCAGGATGGGTACAACAGTCAGCAATGGACATATACAGCAGTACCCTGCGCTGCATAAACGCAGTTGCCCGTGACTTGCGTTCTCTTAAAATATCTTTAAAGGTAAATTGTCGTCTTTAACTGCTCTCGGGGTTCGGCGAAAATGTCGCCGAACACTGGTTTTCTTTACTGCAATACGCGTGTTCGCATAGCTAGAGTATAGTTTATGTTTCAGATCTTTTGTACTTTGTTAATTTGTGGGTTTGAAACACAAAAACACTATCGTTTGTATGTGCTAAAAACAATTTTTTCGCTCTGAAGGATGTCGCCGCCATTGGTATTACTAATCAACGCGAGACCTCTATTGCCTGGGATTCTACGACGGGTGAGCCATTATGCCCAGCAATCGTGTGGTCGGATTCAAGAACATCGGATCTTGTACAGAAATTCATCTCAAAAACTCCCAGCAAGGACAAGAATGCCTTCCAGGTGTGCTCCTTTTTCGGACTTTTACTAAGACTCATTCTCATCAGAGTGCTCCGAAACATTTTTTTTGGTTTTTGCGGTACTCTACGGGGAATAGTGATTCATTAAAGGTTGATATGTCGTGTCAACTCTTAATCGTACAAAGATAGTATTCCGGATGCAGTTTGCACATCCCACGCAACGGTGTGCGGTTTGAATTGGACATACGTAGACGAGGCAGTAACTGACTGACAAACTTCTTCAACCTGCGTCACACGTTTCCTTGTTCGCAAGATTTCAACGTGTCAGACGACCCTATTTTTGGTCATTTCTTCTCTTCAACACTTTCATAGTCCAAGTATTTTTGTTCAAAAGTTGTCGGTTCAGTTAACCTGCTCCCACTAAATTCTCTTAAGGTTCATACAGTTACACAGCAACCCTGAAATTTTTTTTAAAAACGCCATTTTTGTCTCTTCCAGAAAAAAACTGGTCTTGCTCTTCACAGTTACTTCTCCGCCATGAAAATTCGCTGGATGATTGACAATGTGCCTGCCGTCCGAGAAGCACTAGAAGATAAGCGTCTACGTGTGGGCACAGTGGACAGCTGGGTTGCCTATAAGTTGACCGGTGGCGCATCCGGTGGTCGGCATCTGACGGATGTTACCAATGCTAGCCGCACTCTATTGTTTAACATTAATACACTCGAGTGGGACGGAGAAATCTGCAAGTAAGTTATCGACCTTATCTATTCTCAGTCTGTGCACTCTTATGTCCTTAAAAGGGCTTGTGCTTTATTGTCTTTATGTACGATGGCTTGATTTTTTAAGACAGATTGAAGTTTTGCCGACTATGTTTGTTGAAGGCACCTCCGATGCATTCGAATACCTAACTTTTCATCAGACGACGGTCTATAAAACGGTCAAAGCTCGATTTTAGAGAATGATGAGCACGAACCAAACTACAGGTCCCTTACCCGAAAATCATTGCATTTTGTGTTCCAGCCGGAAAACGACTGAGTATGTAGACCAGACGTGGAGCTCCCTTAGGGTCGGTTGGCAGTCCGACCATAAATAGGTTAGAGGCCCTCGGTGTGTAAATTTATTAGATTCATTATTAATATTGTTCTGAAAGTTTGAAAAACGCAATGAACAAACTATGCCGAGAATAATGTACTGTCCACGGATTTCGTGAGCGACGTGACCAGTCGTTTTAAGGAGAGAGCCGAAAAATGTAGAGAGTGAGGGAGGGAAAATACCTTTTTTAAAGTTTCGGACCCAGAAGGTGCGATAAATCGTAACATATTACTGGACGTAACTAATTTTGTAGAAACCGTTGTCGTGACAACTAAAAGCAGTGGAGCTAATCACATCAATAGTAAAATAAACATCTCCTCAAGAGGGTCTGAATATAGGCAAATCGAAGCATAAAAGCTACATTATTCTTCTTGTTCTCAAAGTATCTAATAAAGCAGAGGCTTCAAATGTTTTGGCACTATTAAAAACGGCCTCATTATTGTCAGTCATCCCTTACCTAGTTCACTACCGAGCCAGCGTTAGCTATATTCCTGGAATTATTATTGTGACAGCTCTGTGTATGGAAGTTTGCAAAAGTTCATTAGGTAGCATGAAATAATTTGCATCGGGGTTATTCCAGCGTTTTCATTCAAACCGGTTGATATCAAACGGGGACCACACATACACACACCAAACGCGTTGGCAACGCCTCCTACTGCATCAATAAGAAATAGTCTGTAAACTTGCGAGTAATTTTATATCCCTCGTCTGTCTCTCCTCTTTTGACATTCAAGCACCTCTTAATTATCGCTACTTCGAACAGTGGCTACTCTCTTCAGTTGCCCTTGAATTTCCTAAAGGTCGACATTAAGGTGTTATAACTCACAGAAAGACATTGATCTCTTATGTCAGGTTCTTCAAGATCAGCAGGAAGATTTTGCCCAAGGTCATCAGCTCGGCTGAGGCTTATGGCACAATCAAGGATCCTGAGTGCAGTTTGAAGGGTGTCACTCTGGGTGGTATCCTGGGCGACCAACAGGCTGCTCTTGTCGGACAAACCTGGGACCCCAACCCCGATCCCAGCTGTCCAAGGCCCCACGTGAAAGTTACCTACGGCACTGGTGCCTTTTTACTTTGGGACGTTGGGACGGAGCCAGTCTTCTCATCTCAGGGCATTCTCACCACACTTGCTTACAAGATGGGTGCGGACTCCACACCCCACTACGCTCTTGAGGTGAGAAGGGTCCTAATTTGTCAGATTTTTCAAACATGTTTTTTTTAACTCAGTGCCTTTGATATTTCCGTTTTTCTAAACTCTCATTATGTTAAATGCGATTTTGCAGCTCACTTCGACTCCCAGTATCTCACACAGGTCCACAAATCAATCACTCGTTGTTTCACTGAGTGACTCATATAAAAGAAATCTGTTTGATCTGACCGGCATTTAAATTTAATTTTGTTTGGCCATTGCGCTTTCTGGTTAGCTTTTAACAATGCTTATTAGGGCAAGGAAACTTCAGATAAGACTCAGTGTACAACGCCTGCTGATCTTCCATGATATTTGAAAACGCAGATGCCATCGGCTTTGGTTCTTGAACCTGAAGTCTGATCTTGCTTTATGGGATAGTTTCTATGAACACGAATTCTTTTATTTGCCCGACTGGTGGTCAGCCGGCGAGATCACGGACGGTGGAGTGCAAAGTAGGCAACTCGCAGTCGTGGACTAGCGACACCGGTGTTGGAGGCTGAAGTCCGGCAAATCCAACGCACTATACACTATCACAAATCCCGACTGCCACATTGTGATCTGACCACAAATTGTCATTAAATAAGGTCCTCTGCTAACCGCTGTCCTGCAGCTGGGCTTTAACAAACCAGAACGCTAGAAGATACTCCCAAGGCATCTTGGGGTTTAAGCCGGCCAGATCGGGCGTGATCAATGCCGTATCACTAGTTGAAACAGCAACGCCAATAACTAAATTTATCATCGGGGTCATGTTCAACCACGAACTTCTCTGCTTGCTATTGCTCATTAGTTTGCGGAACATTCTTACTGCACACTAAGTATTAGTTTACTGATCGGCACATCTTACGTTTGCCAGGATTCAGCCACTTTCTCCGCCACTCCGATGGGCTAGCTCTGCGGAAAGTCCGTAACGTAGTCGTAATAGAAGAGCTCTCTATCTCTCTCGGTGCGGACCTTTCGTTGCCGTACTTGAGTGCTCTAGTTCTGGCTTCAATTTCACGTTGACGACGCTTGCCAACTGGCGCCACTACAAAAACATCGACTGTTACCATGTGTGTTATGTCCTACCATTGTCAGGGTGCGGTGGCCTACTCTGGTGCGACCATGGATTGGCTTCGCAAGAGCCTGGAACTGTACTCTGACCACGGGAAAGGCGATAGGTTGGCACTCCGGGCTCTTCAAAAGACGCACGGCTCGCTTTCAACCGACGGGGGTCAACTGGCCCAAACAGATACCCTCGATGCCTGCTACCTGGTGCCCGCTTTCTCCGGTCTATTCTGTCCCTACTGGCGGGAGGATGCTCGCGGCGTAATCGCAGGTTTCGGCGAGGGCTGCACCCGCGGCGATGTGATTGCGGCCGGCTATCGCTCCTCAGCCTATCAGACGCAAGAGGTCATTCTGGCTGCCCTCGAGGCCTCCGGCTCTGACGGCGATAAGCGTCGACCTCCCAGGGTCATCTCCGTCGACGGCGGACTGACCAAAAGTCCTGTCCTCATGCAAAGTTTGGCCGACATAACAGGTGAACAAATAAATTCAAGACTACTTATTTCTCAATAGCCCTCAGGGGAGGGGGCACAAAGAGCGGTTAACTAAATGAATTTTTCCTCCTCCAGGTGCAAAGGTGGTACGTCCCAACAAGTCCGAAGTGATGACGGCTCTGGGAGCTGCTGTCGCCGCTGCGATATCTGTTGGCATTGATCCCACTCATCTTCTCTCTATCCGTCAACACGAGCCCAGCGATCAGGAGGCCAATACTTTCACTCCAAGGGTTAATGAGAAAACTCGCGAGTTATGGATACGTGGCTGGAAAAATGCCGTCCAACGCAGTCTGGGTTGGGTCCAGAAGTCCTGAACCAGGAGGTTACCTTACACTTCCAGTCCTCCTTAGGTAAGGCCTGTCAGGGACCCTTTATTACAAATTATAACTAACAGATTTGTGGACATTTAAGTAGACAGTCGGTCGTGAGTGAAGATCAATCCGATCGTCTTTACTGATGATTTCTACCATATGGTTCACAGCAAGTTGGGCGCAAGGAAGTGACTCACTCGTGAGTTAGTTTGTAGCAACAGAAGAATTGCACTGTGTCTACCTCACTCTCCTCCATCACCCGTTGTCAAGACAGAGTTAAGAAGATTGAAGACGGAGGTGGCTGGGGCGGCGTTAGCCTGCGCCTAGGGGTGCCACCATACTTTCACCGGGCCCCTCAGTTGGGGACACCCACTGTGTTTTGGAACACTAGGTTAAGTTTGACTTGGCTCAGAAGAGATCGAATCGTATAAGTCGGTTCCCCACAACCGACTAACATTTGGGCAACAGCGTAGAATGTTTTCTTCTGGCTTCCATCATCCCGTGCCTGCAGCAGTGCTACATCACTGACCGGATCGGGCTAGAATGGTGGTTCACCAATTCAATACTGTAAATGTTTTCAGTCCGTACTCTACCACCGGTCTGCAAGAGAAGCAAAAAATGCGGGCATTTTATAACTTTCAGTCGACGACCCATTCTTCGTTTTTTTCACTACTTTCAAGAGAGCTTATATAAACCCCGTCTTGTGCTTTAACAGTCACCGTTTCTGTCCCCGTTCTTTTTATTTTTTCCTTATTTTTTAGGGGGACAGACTGCCATGGTTAAAGCATGTCAAACTATTTTTCTAAAAGATGCCCACTCGTACTTCAATATACATGACTGTTTTTATGATTTCGATGCTTTTTATCTCGACTGTACACAAGCGTACCCAATAAATGCTGCTTCTGTTAGTGTAACCTGCTCATAACTAGGGGGGGGGGAGAGGGGCGGACTGTTGTCGGTTTAGTGTCCATGGTTTCACGCGCCATGGGCTACGGCCAGAAAGATGGAGGGTCACGTTGACACACGTCCAGAAACCTATCTAAAGCCCAGGACCGCACATGCCTCGAAACAACTGTTTAAAGTCCTCGCCGAGTAGTATTCTCAGCAAATACAAGAAAAGTAGAAATAGTTTTTGCTGGCGTAATAATCGTAGCAGAGGGATGAGAATTCCTTGGCTCAATCTTGTTTAAAGCGTATGTTTCTGGAGGACATTTAGCGCTCCAGTGAGAACCTGCACCGTTGACAGCAATCCGATTTGACGAGAGCCTTGAGATTGCACGCCTTATGAACAGATTCAGGCGACTTCTGGAAAGATGCGAAACCTATTTGTGCAGAATCTCGAGTCGAGATAATTAGGTAGGCAGGGAGTACCGGTGAAGGCAGGGGGATCCGATCATTGTTTTTTGGCGCCGTTGTTTATATATAGTAGGGGTCGCTATGGGGTCGCCTGCGAGGCGCCTAAATTGAGCCCCAAATCGCAGCGGGACCAGATTGGTGGACGCCCTTCCCACGGTAGTAAATATTTCCGATCGCGGCTGACAGGGTATTGGGCCCTAGCTCAATGACAGAGAGTTGGACTACCTAACATTTAATGATCAAAACTCGAGTTTAGACATCAGGCCATCTCAATCTCCCTTTGGCGATACTCCCTACCTGTGTATTACTGGTCGATATGCGGCTGCCTATGAGAGCTTCAGATTGAGTCGCGACGCGCAACGGGACGAACTCTTCCCGCAACTTGGTCTGGGAGCGGCCGTCCTACAACAGCCGTACCGTATATCTGGGAAGCATTACGGTATGTACTCTGTCGGACCTGTCATAAGCCTAAGCCCTAACACCTAGGCGCCAACTATAACCGACTGGTGGACACCCCCGCGTCTTTAGACGTCATCGGCGAAATTAATCGATTATTGATTAACGGTAGCGATACAGCCGCCCGCGCGGGCTCTAGTTCACGAACACCAAATGCGAACGGGGTGCCTATTTCTGTCACAGACACAGACAAGTGGACCCTGCTGCTATATGGCTACATTCCAGATCTCAGCCGATAGCGGGCAAGCCTCGTAGATCAGTCCGATCAGGACCTCAATGTCCTGTGATTCACTGAACCCTGGTTCAGACCACGGTAGCCCTTTCAGTCTCCGGTTCTCATTAATTTGGGTGTATTTTGACTATTAGTTGGTCGTTGTTATGGTACCTGCGAAGGCTCTAAGCTTCTGGAGGAAAGACGCATATGGTCGAGGTCGAGGAAGTTGAAATTTATTCTACCGTACCGTTTTCGAACTCCCTGAGAAAGATCTCGAGGTTTGTTTTGACCGAACTCGACTAGTTTAACGCCCAACCGGAGCGCTTGATGTCAGTGGTCCGTCCAGCACTTGCACGTTTCTTCCCAATCAGCCGGCGATGGCGCACTTAACGAACTCATAGGATATAAGAGCGAGGAGTTTGCGCTTTCTTCGTCAGGGTTTCCGGCATGCGGAGATTAGGTAATTTAAAGCGTGCTACTGACTACGGTCTCGATGTATAAACGACATTTCCCGAATAGCTACCGCGCTGAACCTCCAAAACGGTCTACATGCTCGATTAATTACACGTTTTTATGGCATGCAGGCAAGCCCTGAGTCGTATGTAGAGGTTAAAATACTTCCAGACAGTTTTTTCTTCAGGACCGACAAGATTTACAAGTGTGCGGCAACGGTAGGTTGTGTAACCCCACCCCTCAACCAAACCTAACTGCCTTATTATAGTTGATAGGAGGGACTATGCACAAGTATTCATAAAGAAATAAGCAAGTCAGGCGTATCCGTTGACAACAGAATCCGCTCGGCCGTACCGAGGAAGCAGAGCGTTTGTGTTCTAACCGAGGTAAAGTAGATCAAAACGCAGCCCGTGATCCTTGCAGCGCGAATAGCACTGTGAATACGGGCACGACACAAAAAGGGTTAAGTACGTTTCCGGAAGCAAACACACAAAGGGAGACTTCCTGTAACTGTGGAATTATAAACCAAACAAGGCCTTCTGAAACAAATATAATGGTAGCCTATACATGCTAAACCCAGTGGGGTTACACAACCTATCCCTGCCGATTGTGTTTTTGTTCTGGCGGCCCAGTCTTAAAGAAGGTAGTTTACTTTCTGGCGGGTATTAGCTTCAACTCGAGACTCTGTAGTTTCCCTCTTAATGATCTGCTTCAGATGATGATTCTCAAACTTACAAACGTATTTTAAACCTATTTCGTTAAACCGACTTACTCGGCTATAAATTCCGCAAATTGGACGCCTTGAAGCGTTGAATGGATGGTTAGTAATGAAAATATGTTCGCCCTAAGCAAAGTGTTGCTTGTAGGAAAGAGTAGAAGGTTAGGTGATGTGCACCGTTCATGTAGTTTAAATTTGACCTGTCAGAGGGAGTTTCCGGGTTAAGTAAGGTTTTTCAACCTGTTTCTAAGGCCTTCGTTAAAAGCCATGGTGCAGTCCTCATCGGCGTGACGCAGTGGCAACCCTGTTAACTATTGTTTCGAAGCTCCTAGTGACCATGAAACGCCAGTGATAGGTCTCGCCTTCCACAAACGCCTGCATACAAGACCCCATGGTTCAAGCCGACCTCCTCAAGAATGCGGCGTTCCGAAAACCCAAAAGTTCCTGCACTAGGGTTTCTATTAGCGTCGCCTCTCCATGTGTTTAATCCTGTTATTGACCCTTCCGTATACTAATGAACCCGAAGACACCCACTCAGTCTCGGTAAGAGTTAGATCGGCATGGCTGTCACGAAGGCATCTATCCTCCTAAGTGTTAGGGTTAGGATACGAGAATAGGAGCAATCCGTAATTTTGCGCAAAACCACCCGTCATACAGGGAATACCTTCTTCCATGTCTTGCCCAAGGGAAGAGGCTGCATTTGTGAGTTCGAAGTATAGAAGTCTAGAGTTCAAGATTACGAGCCTTGCGAAAGAGAGTTTTTTGCCCGGCAATTTTTGTTCCATTTTATGTTGACTCGTCAAGTTCTTATATCACCGCATACAGTAAACATAATCTATAGGAAATCGGACTGACAGTAAGAAAGTGCGGTTTCCATCGATTGGGTAAAACATATTCCGTCAAAAATCGAACAGAATAAGGAAAAAAGTGAGACCACATTATGGTGGAAAAGGGGAAGAAGCATTCGCTAAGAAAAATATATACTGCTCAACGTTACGAGTAGCGAGCTCGCCTGATAGCTTCAGAGACAGGACTGGACCACGTAGAGCTAGCCATTTTAGGTCGCTGCGTTGGACCTGATGTCCGGGTTATTAATACCGGCCTCATGGGAAAGTGATTAACACTCAGTGGGTCGTAGGATGTGTTCACTAGAATGCAGACGATGTTCTTTAGGCATAGGGTGGTGCCGCGAGTATGTAGTTAGAATCAACGCACCTGGCGATGGCACGTCTTGCTTGCCTTTAATCGGGTAGTTTACTGTCATTGACGTGCTGTTTAGTTTGTTCGTACTGTCGTCACCGTTTCGCACAGGGTTGAGGGTAGACGAAGTCACCTAAAACCAATCGTTTTTTCGGATTGCCTCCCCCACGGTGAATCTCGTCTCCAGGGTAACCAAGACCGGCTGTCCCTTCCAAAACTCTATCTTGTTTTGCGCGATACCACGTAAGGCTTCTGCTTTATTACGTCCCCGAAATTTGTGTTTAGATATCTCAAAGACACTTTTTCTTTCAAAACGCTAGCTAATGACTTCAACAATCAATCCATAGATCGCTGAGATCTGGAAATATCAGGCAACAAGTTCGTTGTTACGGATGCGCACGTGACCTAACAAGCTCACGCGGTGTGTGGATATGCGTGGACAGTACGAACAGGTAAGACAGATACGGAGAGTGCTCGTGAGGGTTCTTACCACTGATGTGTCTGTCGCAGTACGATGGGATCATACATTACCGACCAGGCCGATGCGTGAGGCGAATGTGCGATGGCAATCGGGACAGGTTAGGACCGCGTCCACATCGCTGGAGGTTGGGTGGTAAGGGGGAAGTTCTGCGCCACTTCTGGTGCATCACCTGAAAATAATGCCCAACGAGGACTGACCATCAGAAAACCACTGACGTCTGCCTTATAGACCAGTCAACTAGTACAAAATGCCTAGCCCACTAAACCAAAGACTTAAGTACACCACTGACCGAAATTAGAGTGCATCCTCCTGTTTTACCTTTCAATCATATGTAAACAGACACTCTAACAACGAACTCTCTCAGTTATTTTTAAGTTGCGCCTGCAAAAGCAGGCTGTGTCAGGGATCTAGCCTCTTCAGTAAGAATGACTTTTTAAACGAATTCCGGCGTAGACTCCCAAATATTGGAAAATGATATGTGCAGTTCCTTCCAAGGGAGCACTTACTGGTTAGCAGATATTTACTTAGTGTCACGTCTGACTTCGTTGAAATCGTTGGCGCCAAAACAGGTTGGAATTTACATTTCAAGAAAAGAGCTTCATGCGAATGTTTCAAGGGCGAGATGTAAACAAGTGAATCTGTCCGTAAATCCAACACTGTCGTCGTAAATCTGGGTTGTTCCGTACTTCCGACCGGCCTTCTTCGTTTTTCATTGCTTTTCTCTGCCATTTTGCATTAGGCTTACTGGGCCTATTTTTTATAATTTACATGCCACGGCAGCCCACTAATTGACAAGGTACTCGCCTTCTTCGATATGAAAAAAATCCCCAAACAACATAACCTGTCAAAAATGAGGACTGTTAAATTTCGCCATTTTTGTGGTAAGCAAATGAAGTGAGAATTTTACTTCCATCAGGGACGCGGGGACGCTGCAGTTGAAACGTCGCCTGTAAATAAAAAAAGAAAGAAGTCGAGCTGCAGTTGGACAGGTTATCAGTACCTGCATCTAAGTGGAATATGTTCATTTGCAAATGAAAGAAACAGAAATGCCGACTCAAATGCGGCCAATGCATTGGCTAGTAATATGTACGTCTGCAAATACAACAGGTGACTTATCTGATTGGAGGTATCGGGATTCACTAGTGATTGCTAATCACTCGCAAACCGGTAAAAATGAATGACCCCAATATCTACATAAGCAAACAAAGATTTTAAGAGAATTAAAAACGTAAAAGAAATTTTAAGGGTATTATTACGCTGTCAAGAAATACTGATCCCCTTAAAATAAACGGGAAATTCAAAAGACGTCAAAAATGGCTGTACTTAAGTAAAGTTCCGTTTCAGACGTACAGAATGCCCCTCCTGACAGAGCAGACAAACTAGCATGCAAAAATGGTCTTTTAATGAAGTTTGCATTCACATATCCTTTAAGGATTTGTGTATTGTCAGTTGTGGCGGTTTGTCAAAAGCCTACATTCTGAGTATGAATTTCCAGAACGGCTTCTCGAGAATTCATTATTTTTTTGCGGATTTACATTGCCTAAGATTCGGTTCAGTAAGGCAAACAGGATTTGACCCGATTTCGCCGATAGGCACCTCTTAGAAATAAAGGTTTTCATAAGGTCACATTTTGTCTAGGCCGGTCAGTCACCGATAAATTAAAACAGAATCAGCAGATGTAATTATAAACATGTCATTTTGTATAAGCAAAAGGGACTTTTCTACCATGAAATTAATTTGCACTTTTTCCTCGTTCGGGACCACATTTGGTATCTTTAAAGTTGAGCGAGTCTTATCGCAGAATTCCCGATAAAGCAGGCTTAGTGATTATAAGACAGATTCGACAAAACTAAAAAGCCTGAACAAACAGGCAGCTTGAATCAGTTTTCTTTTTAATCATCCTATTTTTGGAAAGTAAAAAAGGTCTGTGGAAACAATGTGCGTTTCAGTATAAACATAACGGTTAAAAGTTTAGATACGGATCTTAATCCGTGCATCGAGAGTTGGAACACAGCATGGGTAATCTTACTGGTTCCAGTCTGCTGGCTTATGAAGTTTTAACTTGACTGTATTCCTCTTACTGAATTTTGACCTCTAAACAGAATTAATCTTTCCCATCATTTTCTTTGATTAAAGTTTTTGCAAATCCTACGCCCTCCTTTGTAGGTTCCTTTTGCTGATGAACCTGGCCCAAATGAGAAAAACCTAATGTTCTTGGTCACACTGGCTTTATTGTATCCTAGATGGAAGCCATTCTCGTGAGCAACGTTGCCCCTTCAGCTGAACTCGATCGGAAGTGATAATTAAGGCAGACGTTTGTTAACGGCTTGAGCTGCCTAAAACGCCCAAAACTGAAACGTCATACCCTACAACCCGGATCTATAATCCGAACTCTTCGTCCTCTGAGTTTCAAGTCAAATCCCCCATCATTGAGCTGCGAACTGCTACTACGAATATTACGCCACCTGGGAATTTAGCTCACAGATCTGTCGCCAATTAACACACAAAGGATTAGTGAGACACAGTCACTTCGCATATTACCTATTAATCACTCTGATTTGAGGCCGAGTGGAGAGCCTTAACGTTGTGGAAATCCTTTTCTTCCTTAACTACAGCAAACGTCTTAACTTGCAATACATTATTTGTCAAGGGACATGAAGTTAACTTCTGTGTTTTGCTCAAATAAACGTCTGGGGCTATATCACTTTGCACATATTGGCCAACCAAAACATGTACTTCTAAGTTATTTGACTATACTGTCACAACAATTTCTTGGGTAAGCAAAGAAATTTGGCGCAGACGAGAAATTTTTCACTGTAGACAGAGTGTTTTACTTTTGGGAATTTCTAAAACTGTGAATGAGCTCCTTATCTTGCTAAGAGAATGTACTGATGTTTTCAATTTAATCCCTTCCCTTACTGAAACAGAAGATGTGACCAACCGCGATGAGCGGTTGATGTTCAACATGGCGTCAAACGTTGGGTACGAATACCGAACTGGCTTGGACTGGAGCAGTCTTTTCAGTTGAACAACATGACCGTCTATAAAATGGCGGCTGCTAGAAATAAGTTTGGTGACAACCTAGAGCTTCTTTAACATGATGTCCGAGGTGAAGTTAGGCATCAGTCATCTTCAAAATGGTTTACAAGTTGTCTTAACCACTGTCACAAACATAATGCGACTTACTGCGTTATAGACACTTTAATAGATTTGCTGTTATGAGCTAAAATAAATCGATATGAGACTGCTATCTGCGACTGCCTGCGACTCAGTTGGCCGGAACCGTGCGTATTGATGAATAAGCTTCCTGCCGCAGATACCCCTTTTAATTCTTTGACCCGTGAGGATTATGTCTTCGCAGTACGTCAGTGTCTGCGTAGTTACTTTTTTGCCGTAAATCTCTCTGATTTACCGCATCTTGCAGTATTGGGTCCGCAAAGGTCACTGTGAAATGACTATGACTCAGTCAACGACGTCAGTGATAATGTTGGACAGAGGGTTTGCTCGTCTTTACCTTTTAATTCCGACATTAAAAAACTATAAAACACTTGATAGGATTCAAGTAATTTCGACCTGAAGCTGCTAACCGATGAGTGTTGTAAAAATCGTCAATGCTCACATTGACAAATATTGTGTTTGAAAGATGAGAATGCAATTACAGTAGGTCGGCTAACTCATGAAATGCCAACCGAAATTCCGAAATGCGTTTTGATTTGGAAAAGATTAATTAACTAGCTTTGTAAAACCAGTCAGCCTGCGAAATAATTTTATAATATTTCAGCTACGTCAGGATGCCGGATTTAGAATAAACTTCCTTCCGGCTGCATGCAAGAACTACACTCTGTAAAGAATGACTACTTATGTAGCATAAATTTTTGTCATTGATTTTCAATGCCCTCAAAAGTCAGATTATATTGCATGGAAAAAGTGCACAAAAATATTCATTCTTTCGATCATTCGGTAGATAATTCACGTTTTCTCCCAATTCGGTACTCAAAGGAGGGACGTAAGTCGGTTTTAAAAAGGTTTCTTTTAGTGAAACATTAAATACCGTAAAACGGCCGTTATCAAATCGTCATGTCTCTGCATTTACCAATGTGGCTTGTAAAGTTAACAATCTGGATCAAATCCACTGCTAAATTTCATGAACCCTATATTGTCTTTCTTTATTACCGTGAAAAGATGTATGGTTTTCCGTACTTGGAAAATATACGGCTTGTAGTTTGGAAAAGAAATGGATAGGTTTATAAAAACCGAATTATGCGCTTCCTTCGAATAGAAGATTGGAAAAGACGTAATTGTCTACCGTAAAAGCAAAAATGAATTTTTTTGTACACGTTTTCCACGAAATATAATTGAACATTTAGGGCATCAAAGATCAACGAGAAAAATGCGTGCTACTTAAGTAGTCATTTTTTACAGAGTATAGTTTTTGCATGCAGACGGAAGGAAGTTCATTCGAAAGCCGGCACCGTGTGGTAATTAAAATATTATAGAATTATGTTGCAGGCTGACTAGTTTTACAACCCTGCTTACTTAATCCTTCCGAAAAGAAAACGCGTTTCGGAATTTCGGTTGACATTTCATGGGTTAGCCCACCTACTGTAAATTTTGCTGAGAAAAAAGGCATTAATATTCATTCACCTCATTAATTCTTCTTTATTGATGGAAGAATGAACAGGATGTGGTTCCCAAAACTATCCGTTGGCGTAATTGAGTTTTTAGGAATCCTTTGGATAAAGATGACCCAGCCCACTACCAAGCCATTATATGTGGCTCAGAAAGGCAATTATCTGCTTCGCCCGTCCGCCCTTTTTAATTGTTATTGTAAGCAGTTGAAGTTGTCCTTAAAAATGACTAGGAATAAGTGTTTTTTCACCGGTGTCCTCCCGAAAAGTAAAGAGTTTTGATTGTATCACTCTCATAAAATAGGCCATTAAAGATTTTCCGGAGCAGAAACGGTCAGATAATTCGGTTTCTGTGTTGACGGTTTTACATCAAATTCAGATAAAGAAACGTGCAGTACGTGCGGCGACAACACTGCGCGTTTGCGTTGTAAAGCAACAAGTACGACATCTTCGTGTATGTATAATGCGATTTTGACAACATTCGAAAACCGACCTATCTGGTCAGTTTTCAGGCTTGGATTGCAAACTCTCACGTTGAAGAAACCAGCAGCTGGGAGGGTTGCAGGTGGTGCTGAACCAATAAACTTACATTCCTGTGAAATATCAAGGTAATCCTGGGTCTTTTCAGTATTTCTGACCCTGAGCCAGTATCCTGTCTTTCAGCCACAAGAAACTAGAGTTTCTGAAATACTCGGGAAATTTTCTTGCTTGAATGAAACTTGTTGCTAATTTTTTTTAAGATCACAGTTGGTAACCAGGCAATGTACGTTGATACTGTCGACGTACTTGTTATCAGTGGGTGTGTTTACCTTGTCTAATGCTTCTAATGCGTGAGATGGGTCGGCCGTTTCGATCAGGCTATTGGGTTTAGTAAGGGTTACGGTTAGGCATAGGCTACGTTTTAGGATTAGGATTTACGTTATAGGGTCCAGCTTCAGTGTTAGGGTTTAGGTTTACGATTATGGTTTGCCTTTGGGGTTGGGGTTCGACCTCAGGGTTAGGGTTACCGGTTGACGATTAATGGTTAACGGTTAGGGTTATGGTTAAGGTAAGGGTTAAGGTTAGGGTTATCTTATCACTATTTACCTCTTTCATCTTCCGTAGGCTGTGCTGTTTTCCGCGGATCTTTTTCAATTTATGCCATCACTCTACCTTTCTAAAACTTCCGAACACTTTATTTCGTTTCCTTTATTTTTCCCCGAAACTCGAGTATTCGTGCAGCAGCACGTCCACTTACCCCACCCATATAACCCCCTATCCCACCATCCCCGTAAGACAGGAACCCCGCCATCTGCCTCCCCATTCCTGCCTACCAACTGCAATCTAATCCAAATTTTTAAATTTTTGTGCTAGAGAGAGGCAGAGAGGGAGGAGTGGGTGTGAACAGGCAAAAAAGACTACTCGCAGCTTCAAGAGCCGCTTAGGCGCATCGCAGCATGTGGCTTAACTGCCAGCGCACTGCTGTCGGACTGAGTTGATGTGCCTGCCACACCTTCTTCACGCCCGCACAGGAACGCGTAATCACGCGCCAGGATGAAGTACACTGTCGTCGCGGCAAGAGCAGTCCACATGATGACGGATCCTTTCGCCTGCCGGGAATGCGCTGACCCTACCTTCGTGCCAACAACAGGTTGCGCATTAAAGACGTCAGAAGCCCTACAAAGGTCCACAAGCCTCGTGCTCTCGATGATCTGTGCGCATTTGATACATTTCAGGACTTGCCAGAGCAGCCCCCCTCGTCCTCCCTAGTTTTGGGTGCGTGGGAGTAAATCGGTACAGATGGGAGGCCGGAAACTGCTTTAGTGGTGACTCCTGGGCTACGCCCGATGTCATTCCTGACTGCCGGATCAAGCCCTTTTTGTGCAAGTCTCCGTAAAAGTGTGTCAGTAGATCAGGATTGATGTTCTTAACGCTTGTTCAAAGAGAACATCAAAGGGAATGGGTGAGGTGGGGAGGATGAATCATACAGAATTTGACATCATACAATTCGAGACCTCGTATTTTAGTTCCATGTTACATTTGAAAAGTCAAGTTGACAAACAGGTGTTTTTGGTACTTCTTCGTCAGGTCAGTACAGTTACAAGAAGGAATGTAAATGTACAAAATCAGCAGTGCTTATAGGTGCCTCAAGGGCTATTAAGTCATCAACACTCATCTTCCCCACGTCGTCCGCATGACGAGGTTTGCGGGTTTTGGCCCTTAGAACTAGGGGAGGGGGTAAGAGAGTCTTTAAGTGATGTTCTTTGATTGAGTACACGGAGTACCCATCACTGTAATTAGGAATTTGAGGCAGCATGTCGTCATCACTTGAGGTTTGCGTTGACCACGGCAGAGAGGACGCTTGTGTCAGGGTTTTCTGACAGCATAACACCGGGTACTCTAGCCGTTGCTAGCACACTTTGGCGTGGGCCTTTAGGGAAGCTTGTTGGTGTCCGACAGACAACCTGAAATGCTTCCTCGGCATCGACTCGATGATCCGTATAGATTAAATGTGCAAGAATAGAACTCGAAATCGATCGGGTCTCACTTCTGTCTAACCAGGTGGGCATATGTTCACGCACCCTCTTTACCAGGCGTCTCGTTGTATGGCCGATGTATCCCGCTCCACAAGAGCAAGTGAATGAGTAGATGCACACTGATGTGGCCTCCAACGGGAGTCTGTCATTACCTCCCAAACAGAGGAGGAGAGAGTTTGTAAAACATACGCGTAAATTTGCCGCGGTGAATGCTCTCGTGATAGCTGTAGTTAAGCGCCGTCTGACTAGTTCGCTCGCTGCATCCCCTGCCAAAGGCAGTCTCATGAATACATCTTTCTTTTTTGCAGTTGCAGCAGTGGGCTTTGCAATGCGTTCGCCAATATTTCGGAGGATAAATCTATCTGGGTATCCGTTCTCGCGAAGTGCGTTGGGGCGCACATTGCATAATAACAGTTCGTGACCTATCGGAAGAAGGGTTATGAATCGCGCTCCAAAACCCTCTTTGTGCACGATCCGCCCACCCCGAAAGTTATACTGTGTTGGAGAAACGACCAATCTTCGGAAGAAGACACAGTTTGGTTCATAACGTATAATTCGCTAGCTAAGGGCACCTATCAAATAGTAAATGCCTTTATGAAAAGTCAATTATTTGGGGTTCAGTGTAACTGACAACAGAGTAGGGAGATAGGATACAACGACAAACATTGAAAAACAATGACAAATGCGTATTTATAATTTGTTGATAGCCCTTTTGATTTTAAAATTGCTGTAAGGTAGGAGGACACAGAGACTGCTAAGCTTTCCATGGCGGTTTGGTCTAGAACTCTAAAGGTTCTGCAGGAAACAGAATGGAGCAAATAGGATGAAACGAAGAGCCGTTTTTGATGCACCCAAATACTCCAAGTCATGAAATCCTATTTTAAATGCACTTCACGTTTAACAAAAACTCCACGTGCAGATGATAGCGATGATGATGGGTCCGTTGACTTCTAGTTTCATATAGCCGAGGCCGTCCTGTGGCCGTTAAAATCCTTGGTCACCTCATACAATACGCCAAAACTTGAGGCATGGTAATTGGGTGATACCTACATCTGCCTATATCATGCGCCGCTGTGCGGCTGCTGGTTGGGCTCGGGAGAGATCCCTAAGGCTCAGCGGAATGAGTGAATTCCGAAAGAACGATCGGTGAACGCCCCCTTCCATTGATATCTTCATCGTCACAGAGAGAGAGGGCAAGAACGGAAAATTAGCAGCTAGCTTCGTCCGATCTGAAGATTGTGGTTATCGAAAATTCGAAGTATACAGAAAAACGACAGATAGAGCCCAAAAATTGAGCGTCAATAGTTGTTACCCAATCAACCACAAACGCAGTTGCGTATTGGCGGTCTGTCGGTGCGGGAAGACACACTGCAGCGAACCCAAAAACAAGTCTGCGAGATTACAGTATCTTCAAAGGATCCACAGGGCGAATGGCTCGCGCAACTTGTCGCTAACAAGCACATATAAGGACACGGAGAGAGCGATCAGACCGCATGGAACTCAAGTTTGCCGATCGTTGCTGTGAATTAAAGAAGTCTCGAATGTCATCAGTCGTCTCTTTATGCCGCAGACACGGAGGCGAGGGGCAAAGCTTCTGGTGGGTATGTTTCGACCAAAAATACCCTCTGTCAAGGCAGGAATCTTAGTTAACCGGAGCTAGCTTTTTTGCGAGCAATGTAAGTAAGTAAGTAAGAGAATCTGAAGGATCAAACATCAGTAGCAGGAGTGAATTACGACAAGTTTCAAGTTGTTATTCAATTCCCGGGCTCAAACTACAATCACGAGTTTTGAGAAGCCGAAAGTCCCATGAGCGATAACAACTGCGTGAGCCGCGAACCACCTGAACCAGAGCTCACTGACTCTCAGTTGAACAGAAAACGCAATCATCTCCCCCTATCTATTACACGTTAGGATTTTGCTTATGCAGGGTAGGGTGAAAGTGATTCCAGCCAAACGACCGAGTAACTCACACCAGTGTCAGTAACAAAACAGCGCTAATTAACGACTCGCCGGCAGGTAACTGAGCCATTGTCTCAACAAGTACAGTAGGTGGACTTATTCATGAAATGCCAACCGAAATTCCGAAATGAGTTTTCGTTTCGAAAAGATTATCTACGGTAATATAAGGGGGCGACCGTATACGGTTCATAAAATGTAGCAGTGGATTTGATCCATATTGTTAACTTTACAAGCCACATTGGTAAATGCAGAGGCATGACGATTTATGAAGGACCATTTCACGGTATTGAAAAGTCCCACAGTAAGAAACTTTTTTGAAACCGAAGTATTTCCATCCTTCAAGTATAAAATTAGAAGAAGACGTAATTTTCTACCGAACGAGTAAAAAATGAGTATTTTTGTGCGTGCTTTCCATGAAATATAAGTGGACTTTTAGGGGCATCGAAAATCAATTAGAAAAATTCGTGCTACACAAGTAGTAATTTTTTACAGATTGCGGTTTTTGCATGCAGCCGGAAGGAAGTTCATTCAAAAACCAGCATTTGGAGGTAACTGAATTATTATAGAATTATGCCGTGCGATGATTAGTTTTACAAACCTGCTTACTTAATCCTTTCGAGAAAAAAACGCATTTCGTAATTTCGGGTTGGCATTTCATGAGTTAGCTCACCTACTGTATTGTCGTCTGTGGCAAATTCAGATTCGGCTAATTTAAGGTGTGGTTTGGTGTCAAGAACATTTTTCAAACGCTGCTGCTTTTATCTACTATTGTCTCTTGTGATGGTCTCCAGAGGGATTCTTAAACATCAGACCAGTTAAATGCGAATCCAACGGCCGTGTCTCTGACTTGGAAACTGACTGATCGGACATCACTCCTGGCGATGATTACCGCAAGCCCAACGGCAAAATGGGCACAGGGAGGCCAGAGAGGAGGATATTCCGCTGACGCCTTCTAAGCCACAGCTTTTAGCATACTGTGATATATTCAAGCGCGTCAGAGGGTTTATGGCAAGGAATATGCGCTGAGAGTTGTTTTCATTCTCCCTCTTCGCTCTCCCCTACACCAGTCTGATCTAACCTTTCAAATGAAACTAAGATTGGATGCAATGGCTGACAGAGCTAAAAACAGCCCGTCCGCCTGTGCCATGCACACGACTTGCCCCCCAAGTTAAACACCAGGATCCCACATCAGGGGTGTGGGCTGCCCCGACCTTACTTATGCTGGAGTAGCCAAATGGGGCCAAATGGAAATGTCGCCGGGGAGCAGAAATCCAACTTGCCTGATAGGTACCGATTCCATACTTATGATGAGTAATGAGAGACGTGCTCGCGTGTGGATATGTGTGATGAGGAAGTTCGACCGACAGCATTTTACCGCAGATTTTAATGGGTGCGCATGTGGCGGGGCAGACCAATGCGGCGACTGAATGTGCCCACTTGATGCGGGTGCGGTGGGTGCATGTTAGTGCTCCAGACACCGGTTCCACAGTCTCTAAGCGATGGATTCGTAAGAGACCAGGCAGGACGGCGCATGAGGTGGGGACAGGCTGAGCTTGAGTTCACATTGCTAGTGATGATAGCGGTTGTCGCCGTCGTGGGAGTTGCTGCAGGGATGGCGACGGGATAGCTTTTGTTGTTGTTGCGTTGGGTCCGCTGATGTCGGACGAGGCCAACCCATGCGCAGAATACTCTTTGACAGCGTGGGCATGTGGGGAAGGAGTTGAGTGTTGATGTTGTCGGTCAAAGACGCTTAATCACCGCGAGTCGCTCTTATGGCTTTGGTCGCATCGATTCGGTCGTGCTCGTAGACTGCTTCTCCAGTCTTGACTGCTTTTCGCCAGTCAAGTCGGTTCTGATCCGGGTCTTCCACGGTCGCGGAATTTACTTGTAGATGCCTGAGGAAACTCCATAGACTGTGTTTGCGTCGCCAATATTGTCTATAGCAGCGAGGAGGGACGACAGAGAACGCGGGTAGATTGATACAGTACTGTTTCGGGACAATTGTGCCGACTTGGCCGACTTCGGTCTGGTAAATGGTTGCCTGTTCGTGACCTTTGCCACCCATACGGAGCTTGTTTGCTTCGTGAAGCCAATAGATCGGTGTGCGCCCATTCCTGATTGAATAAATACTCGATCTGCAGCGACAGAGAATGACAGGTGGCGAGGCACTGATGAACTTCGTTTCGATGAAGTGCTTATGACCCATCTGGTAGACCCCAGTGGTGGACCAACTGCGCCAGGTACGTCTGTGCGCATGTTTGTTTTTCTGGTCCCAGCTACTGGTGGTCAGGGTTATGATTGGCTGAATGAAGGCACAATAAGCCCTAAACAATATTGTATAAATCTACCCGCGTTCTCTGTCGTCCCTCCTCGCTGCTATTATGACTTGGCCGACTTCGGCCTGGTAATTCGTTGCCTGCTCGTGACCTTAACCACCCATACGGAGCTTGTTTTCTTCGTGAAGCCAATAGATCGGTGAGCGCCCATTTCTGATTGAATATTGTCTATTTTGTCGACAAGTCGCCTCGAAAACACCGCCGTGGGAGAGACGTTTGGATGGACGCTCGTTGTCTATACTCACGGGCTGGCCGTTCAGTAACAGATATAGTTGCCTCAGTATGATGTGGATGCTGAGGATCCCAGTCTATTGCAAGACTTTCTGTGTTCAAGAACCTGTCCTGCCCTCTCGGCTTTAGTATTCTCCGGAGACAGTTGATGTGGATGCGATTGAATTTCTTGTTTAGATCGTTATAGACGGTCTGTGTCATCGTCCCGTATGATAGGGTTGTCAGGACTACTGACCTGCATATTTTGAGCTTCGTGGCAGTCTGTGGCAGTTCCAGATGAGGGCCAAAAGTCTGGCTGATTTTGGAGATCCGGTGGGCCGCCTCGTCGTTGATTTTGATGTTGCTTGCGATACTGTCCACAGTTTTGAGCCGCGTGCCGTTGTAAGAGACGTATTTGACTTTGGGTGAAGGCCGATGCACGACTGCGGTCTTGTCCGTGTCGCTGGTCAACCGGAATTTTGCGCAACCAGAGGGAAAGAGATTCGCGCTCCGTTGCGTATCCGCCCCTCTTGCGATGTTGAGCTAAGAGTCTTCCGCGAAGTGCAGGTGGTAGGCAGTTGTCGTGGATAGAAGCGTTGGGGTCCCCATGCTTTGGGTATTGAGAAGCTGGCCGTGGGTGTTGTAGACGATGTTGACCCTAGGTGTTTATCACGACAGGCGTCCACCAGCGTCGCAGCGAATATGATACTGAAGAGGTTACGAGCGAGTACGTGGACGCGTTTTATCCCACTAGTCACTGCGCATGTTTTTCAGACCGGCCCACTGCCGGTTACGCGCGCCAACATGCCGTATGGGAACTGATGCGCTATGTGTGTGTGCGAACCGCCCTGAACAACCGAATCTCTGCGCAATTTTCTAGACTTCGTAATAATTCATCATGCCGGAGGCTTTCTTAAAGTTCACGGCGGTAGTGTGGATATGCGCCCAACTATCCCGACACTTCCCATGGTGGGCGGCGAAGATCACACAGATGGTGCTGGAGCTTCTTCTGAATCCGTACTAGCTTCCCGGGAGATGATCTTTTTTCCAAGTGGGTGTTCAGGCGATTGAGGAGAACAAATATTTTACCTGCAGCGCTGAGGGAGGAAATGCCTCAGCGTTCGCTGCAGAGTTGCCGGTTCCTTGTCCGTTTTTAGGGATGGACGATTGTTACGTCCTCGAAATCCAGAGGTCTTTGTCTTTGGCGTCACATCTCCTGGAGTATCGCTGCAAGTGTGCACACCGGGCGGTAGCCACCATGATCGTGTTGGATCTAGGCGCTTTCACGCCGGACAACTGGTGTGAGCTCTGATTGTTTCTGTAAGGATGGGCGGGAGGATCAAGTGGTTGTCCGTTTTCACTGAAGGGAGTCGACCGATCGCGAATGGGCAATTTAGAGCAATTCTGAGGCTCTCAGCCCAGCGCCTCACAGTTTGCGATTTTGCCTTAAGGGCTATTGTTCTGTCGAAGTGAGGATCGTCGCGGTGCAGCTGGTGCAGGATCTGTAGACTGTCTTGATGGGGGACGAAGATGCCCTTCGTTGCAGTCCGCGTACCCTTGGATTTCTTCCGCCTTGCTGTCTATCTCTCCATGCTGCATTTTCCTCACCGAAATCTGAAGAAGACTACACTGTTGGCGTCGGTTCTGCGTTTGACGTAGGCTTTTTGCTGTCCGTTTGGTTTAGCAGGCAGACCGTGGATTGAAGGGTGCATTCTGGTTGTCTGCTCTTGCGTTGGAAGGCGGAAAGTATTGGTCAGGAGAAGATGGTGTCCGGCGCGGATTCGCAAATGGAGGGGACCGTTGTCACTGCGTCCACCAATTCCATGGGGATGCGCTACTTTCCTCCAGGCAGCGTGGTCTGTTACAACGTGGCCACTGAAGTCACAGACTTCAGGAAGCGTGCAGGTCCCCCCATAATTCGTTCCTCGACTCATCGGAGCTGGTCATTGGTGAAACACGGGCGGCGAGGATAGTAACAAAGCTAGCTCCCCGAAGAGGCAGGGGTAATGTCATTCGGCGGTCATTGATGTCCTGCGGCAGACAGGGCAGTCGTCGAAGGATATCGTCATGGATGGTGGGGGTGACTTTATGGTTGCGTCGCTCCGGAGGTGTAGTCGGCACCCACCTTCCCCATTTGGAAGGGAGGTGGGATGTGTTCTGCTGAGTTGCTGAGCTCAGCGATGTCCACATTACGGCATGCCATTTCTGGGTCAGAAAGAGCCATCCTTCTTTCCGGTCGGTTACTTTGTGGGTTGTCTAAAAGGAAATGAACAGGTTACCACAGTGAGCAGAGTCACATAAGCGGCCTGTGGGGTGGGGCGGGGTGGGAGGGATAAAGACTTGGGTTGTTGTTTGTCTGAACGTTTCGACCGCGAGTTGTACATCTCCCAGCAACAGTCTGCGGGCATATCACGTGATCTTGACATTTGGTTAGGACACCTTTTCAACCCATTCACCCCTCGAGGGAGCAAGCAATGATATCCCTGGAATGGGCGGCTGGCACGTCCCAGGCGGCTGCCGATCTCCACTATGGGTCAGAGTTTTGTTTGGTGAAAGAGTGACTCGAGTTAGACTGGACCGCCTTGGGATTGAATATCGCCCTCTGCATAGGATTTTCTGAATGCCAGGAGGGGGAAGGGTTGATGGGGAGCAGAGCACATTTTTCGTCTATGGGGACACAACAGAGGATACCCTCATCTAGTTTGATCCGATGGTCGAGATTGCCACAGGAGTATAGTCGCCAGGTAGTATCTATCTTCGGGAATACACCAGCTAGCACCATTGCCTATTGCGATGGCGTAAGAGGATGATTAAGCTCACGACTTGCGATCATTGGCCAGATTTTTAACAGTTTGTGTCCATATGGTGTTCCGTCCTCAAAAGCCAAAGATAAACGGGCAGGGCAATCTCTTCATGCAGACCTCATCAAATTCGACTTCTCATTTAAGTAACCACTACTCAGGCTCGCGGAATGACTGACCGGACGATTTTCATAGATGGTTCCTTTCGGTGGCAAGGTTGTACATTCAAGACCTAGTCCCCAGTTCAACTACGAGCTGCACGTGCAGGAAGTCATGACAATTCGCCAAGAGTGAATTGCATCCTCCAGAAAGGATTTACAAGCAAGGCGATTTCGGATGAGCAGGTTCTTGCCTTACCTAGATGACATTCGGTGACTGAGAAAAACTGTATTCCCATGTGTCCGTCTTATAGTTTAGTATAACTGAGAAGAAGACATAAATTTGTTGGAAGATAACGCTGACAGCGAAATATTTGCTTTCTTCATGATATTTCTGAACTTAATTGCGTGTGAGTAGGCACCATGCCTCAGTCAAGTTCATGAATTTCGAGGGCATATCAGCTGTTCCCAAAGCCTCAAGGAGGACGCTTCGGTTGATCAAATCGAACGCTTTAATGACCTCATGGGGACAAGACCCTGTTGCAGAGCTCGTCGAGGGAATGACATGCAGTCCACTGATCCTCTGTACGAGTGAGAAGTTTCTTAATTTTTTTCATTTTCGGACCTTGATGAGGCAAAAACTGTGGAAACAGATTTTTTGGAAGTTGCCTTAAGTAACCTGAGAAGTTGGTAACACATACCACGGCCAAATAGTGGACAAGGAGATGATCTTCTCTACTGGGCACAAAAAGCTGCCCACATAAAAGTCTAAGGATAAGTTGCACACCTGTTGTAAACGAGGAACGGTAGCATAAAGTCCTCTCAACCACTCCTTGATGTAATTGAGGCCTTATAGCAGTTGTTATTCATGCAAAATCCCCGTCTAAAAATTTCGAGACACCAAAAAGCACTCTTCTACAAATTGGCCTATGTGAGAGTCTGATGGACTTTGCCGCCCAAATAAAAAGAAAGAGAGAGGTTGCCAGACTGTGCGACCTCTTTGTTGGTCAGCTGTCTGCCTCTTATTCGGCGCCTTCTTTTCCTCTTTCCTCTGCAGGAATTTAGAGGAATCTCAAGCGTCTCACTTACCATCTAGCACGCTGACACATGCGGATGCGGACTTAGGCTCCTTAAATGATATTAAACTTTATATTTACTTTCAATGACTCAACCTTCGCCCAGATGATATTTCCCTGCCACCATGTGTCTTCCCGCCTGTGTTAATGGCAATAGTGGAGTAACACTTTGAAAAGATCCTTGGATCAATAGCTATTGGGCCGGATGGTGTCTCCTCATTTCTCCCTAAATTTCACTGTTTTCAGATAGACCGCCCCTGTGTTGACACAACTTTTTAACATATATTTCATAGAGTCCAAGATTCATAACGCCTGGTGTACAGTAAGAATCAGCCATCTCCCTAAGAGATCTGCTAATTTTGATCCTTAATGTTTCCGTCGAATTGTTTGCTCATCTACACTATTGAGGTTTGCTGAGTGAGTTTTCTTAGATATTATTGTACGATCCTCCTCCAATTTTTTTCGATCATTCACAATTTGCATATAAAGCCAGGCGTAGTACCCCAGATGTTGTTGCTCGTGTGGCCCAATCTGCCCTAAGAGAATTAGATAAGGGTTGCCGTGCGTACGCATGTGCTTTTCTTGACTGCTTCTCCACCTTCAGTATCGTCCCGCATCCACTTCTCCTTGGCAAAACATCCGCGTGCGGCTCTCCAGGCTAGGTCGTCTCTTGGCTTAACAATTATTTTACTCCGCGCACTCAGTTTGTCCAATCTGGAAAACGGAAATCTACGGTCCTTCCCAATGACTGTGGAGTTCTTCAAGGTTCCATTCTATCCCCTCACCCTTTCTCCCTCCATATCGGTGATCTAAGATCCCCAAACGACTACGCTCTCCTGCCTTGGCTGTCCCTTGACATGCTGATTATTTTAATTCCCACACTCAATACGTTCAATCCGGTAAGCGGAAACGTACGGTCCTTCCGAAAAACTCCGGAGTTCTTCAAGGTTCCGTCTAATCCCCTTACCTCTTCTTGACTTGAGATTGTTAAATGACTGTCTGTTTGAGTAAGCAGACGATATAATTGTTGGTCATTCTGCTAATAATTAGACACATCTGCAGTTTCCGAAGGATGGCCTGGACCATGTCTCAGTATGGTCGTTGGGAAATGGTCTCCTATTTAATAATCAGCAATCTGTCCAGTGTATTTTCCGACTGCGAACCTCTTCCAGTCCTGAATCCTTGGACATTCTTCTCAACGAGGTATCCGCTTTTCGATACCTTAAAATTACCCTGACATCAAATATTTTCTAGCCCCTTCAAATTGAAACACTTTTTCATTAACATTCACAATAATCTACATTGCATCCGTCGTTTAGGTTTCTATCGCACATCCCAACCCCTAGTCCGAAGATCCATAGACGCCTGCATCCTCCCTCTCATTTATTATTATCCTCCAGCTTATTTTTCTTGTTTTGCCTAGAAAAGATATGCTGATGCTGAAATGTGCGCCCTGAATGCACTCTTCTGCTGTTGGTATTGCTTATACCGTTTTAATTGGTATGATAATAAAAGGAAATTTTACAAGGGTCATGCAATTCTCTGATCAAATACTGAATATGTTGTCCAGCCCTGCTCACCCTGACTTAATGGCTGCGAAGTCTTTCCGTCCCATGCCCCGAGGCTTCCGAAGTATCCTTTGTAGCACATCGACATATCAGCATTATGTATCGCCCTGTATGGCACGGCATCTTGCGCGCGAAGAGACAAAAATACAGAAATCAAGACTCGAGCTGCCCTTATAATAGGTATACAGTGTTTATGCAATCATTATGACTTTTGCACAATTTGTTGCTTTATCTTCTGGCCTTTTTTGCCGAAGATGTCGAAAGGTACTTTTAAAATAAAGCGCATACTTATCTCTCTCGTTTATTTGAAAAATAAAACCATCCGCAGGGTAGGTGAGCTATCTCATGAAATATGTTTTCTATTCGAAAATGTTATCCAACTCGGATTACAATACTATTCACAGTGCAAGGGAATTCTAGAGCATTTCGGTAATATCAGAACGTCGGTATTTTAGTGAGCTTCCTAACAGCCATCTGCAAAGATTGCAGCCTGCGGAAAGGGCTAATTGAATAACATGAATTGTCCTTTTGATTCTCCATGCCCACATAAATTTGGACACATTATACAGAAAACTTATACAAAACATCTCTTGTATTCGTTTAATAGTAAATCACGCCTTCCTCAAATTCGCCACTTAAAGAGACAGTATCTTATGGTTTTAAAAAGTTTCTAACCATGAGATTTATAAGACCATGAAAGATCTTTTTGATAAATCATCGCATCAAAACGTTTACAAATGCTAGTTATAAAGTACGCATCCAGATTCACTTCCATTGGGCAATTTCATGACATCGTTTTTAACAGCGCAGAGAAATGTGAGATATTCTTTTGATGAAATGCATACGGCATGTAGATTGAAAGCCCAAACACGATTTTGACGGCTGGTGAGACGAACACTTATTCGAGAATTTAAAAAGTTGTAAAAACCGAAGGATACTCGCACTTCAAGTAAATATTTTGGAAAAAACATAATTTGATGTCAGATGACTATAGGGAACAAAAGGAATTTTTTGGGCACAGAAAATCAGCAAGAAAAATCCCTATTATTTAATTAGTCGTTTTTCAGAAACTTCAGTTTCTACGGACGGCGGAAAAGATGCTCATTCAAAAGCCGGCGTCCTGACGTGACTGAAATGGCTTGGATTCTCGGTCTCTGTGCTAATGCCCACCTCCGGCAGTGATAACCTTGTTTTGACAGATTTCCACGATAAGAATGAAAAAATGCAGTGAGTTCGAAGCTACGTAAGCCACTGCTGGCTCTTCAAGAAA
>CACRXP010001364.1:10252-26154 GCA_902702965.1 Spirometra erinaceieuropaei
TTGGTATAACCTACGCAGACGAAGTGTCGTGCAGAAAAGTCAAGAACTGGTCCCAAATATTATACAAACATTAGTTTAAAAAAAACAAGCATTTTACGAATGCCCCACGTGCGTGAATGGACAAGAATAAAGACGAGCGCCGTCTGATACGACATAAAATTGAAAGCAATGCAGCCCCTATTAATGGTCTGTCATCTTGGTGTCCAGTTGTGTCATCATTACACAAAAAGAACTCAGGTGAAGAACACAGGCAAACATTTTTTGCGACAGAAGTTACGCTAATTGTGTGTGTACAATTATTCCTTATGTTAAGAGACCACAGTCGGTTTTATTAGTGATTCCCGACTGGACAGCGGTCGTCGTCGGTTTTTTACATGGCGCTTAAATTTATACAAATATTAAAAATCGTCGGAGGAAATCCGCACGACTTAAGTCGCCACTCACACCCTGGAGGAAGGCCACGAATTCAACTTCGCAAGCACGCGGATAGTAGCGCGGGTCAGCAATAAGGCAGGGCGAGAACTGTTGGAGGCCTGGGTGTCTGACACCAACTTTATCAACAGGCAAGTTGACACCCCCCCCTGCTATCACGCGCTGCGTTCCCGCGGCCAAGAGGCGAGACCCAATTTCCAGCCAAGGGTGCACGCAGTCACGCCGCCGTGAGACGGCGTGCGACTCAACTTATCGCGAATACCACCCTTTGCATTCATATCTCCCCCTTCATGGCTTTACTACGAAAACTGCGCATTCGATATCGCATTCTCACAGTCTCTGACGATGGCCTCCTGTACGAGACCGAAAGCTCAGACTAATACTGGTCCAGAGATCGTCCAGAGATCTTCTTTACAACAAGAACCCGGTATTCGCATATTCGCTTTCATCCGTTAAGTTATCCTCTCATTGGTAGTGATTTTCGACGATGATCGGAAAGATGAGAATTTGACGGCCAGCGTCTTGGAGTGAGTGAGATAATGGTACATGCTAGTCAAAGTTACAATCCCACGCAAGTATGCCTCTCTGGTCAAAAAATAATTTCCGAATACAGCCGATGTTCCGTGAGCAGGTCACCTAATGCGGGGGAAATAAGTATGCCAGCTTGATAAGGAAGTAAAAGTGCGGGCACTTTTAAGGATGTTTGCCTGAATATGCGTGTAGTGTACCATCTAAACATCTCCGCAAACTAATAAGCCCACAGTGGTAGACCGTCACCCTTAAAAATACCACGACCCACAAATGGCTGTGGTTTGAGGGGTGACCAACTAGGGGGTAACGGTGACCTCGCGCATTGATAAGACCTTATGCTGTGCCCGAACCCATCTCCGGTCGTCCTGATGCTGTCTCGCCACTGAAACAAGGGGGTCTGGCAAGATGGATACCGCATAAAGCTGTAACAGAACAGAGCCAGTCCTCGTCGCTTGCAAAGAGCAAACTAGACGAAGCCATAACGAAGGGCTGTCTACAGATCTTTCAGTTGAGCGGCACATGAGCTTTCCGCAGATTTGATGCAGAACTCACTTTAGGTCGACTATTCTGTGTGGGCGGCGGCGGTAGCGATAAACCATTGACTTCCCCTGCGTCACATCCTTTTTCTACAACGGAACCTGTAGGTGCCGCGTCGGAAGACTTGGCTGCCGCTTGTATTTTGCCGCGCTCTTCTTCTTCCTCCTCTGCATCTTCGTCCATGAAGGCCTCAGGAGCCCCAGTAGCAAAGGCAGGCGTAAAGGCCGTTTGTGGGGAAATCTGTAGGTGTACAGTAGAAAGAGAGGTGTTACGTACTTGCAATACCAAAATAAAAGGAGGCGTTCACCGGGAGAGGTGTACTGGAAGTCTGCCGTTTTGGGTAGTTTGTTCGTCTACCCATCTTCAGAGCCTGGGAAGACATGCGTACAGCTCTCATTTTATGGTGCACTTTGTTCAATGAGCGATCCGCCAATGCTGCCCGTGTGGCTGCATCCAACCTGCATGTTACCGTGACCTGAATCGCCACCTCCCTCGTCGGTCGCGGAGATAGTTGACGGTCCTGATTGTCCCGCGCCGTGGCTGTCCTCCCTTAAGAAGGTTCGTTAAGTCAGATAAGGGGGAGGCAAATTGATGTGGGAGTTGACAGGGCAGTCGGTGGTCATCCGGGTTTCTTGCTGTTATCTACCGACTTCAATGCAGCTGCGGGAAGTGCAATTACGTTGGGAAAACCGGCCGACGGCTACAAATGCAAATGCACGAGCGCATAAGTTGGCCGTGCGAAGATTGGACCCAAAGTCCGAGGCAGCCACCCAGGCCGCGCAAATGGGAAACATCTTCAACTTTGTGGCCGCTGAGACTGTGAGCCGGGTTGATGATCATACGTCAAGAAGCCTGGATGTCCACCGACTGCTCTGTCAACCGCCACATCAATTTGCCTCCTCCCTATCTGAATTTGCGAACCTTCTTATCGGGGGACAGTCACGGCGCGGGACAATCAGGGCCGTCAACTACCTCCGCGGCCGACGAGGGTGGGGGCGATTCAGGTCACGGTAACATGCGGGTCAGATGCGGTAATACAGGCGCTATTGGCAAGCCACGAATCAGACAAAGTGCGCCATATAAGGAGAGCCGTGTGTACTTGCAATGACTACCTCAGAGTTAGTGGATCTTGGTCATTTTCGGTAGAATACGGCCAAATGTCCACGCGCACAAAGGTATGCGTAGATGGAATATATTAAGGAAATTGCACGAATGAGGTATTGCAGGTCCTCAAGTGGAAAGAAGACGGTGAAAACAATGGAACTGCCAAAAGGTAAAGATGGATAAACGGACAGTACCTACCTGTGGAGATGGTGATTTGCTTTTGTCCGGTGACGATGGATGCCTACGTAGGTTTTGACCACATTTGAACTTCCTGAGAAAACGGACTTTTCGCGATTTCTCCACAGGGACAGGGGCTGAAAGACAGGTTGGAGATGTATTGTCGGAGACCACAGTATGCGCAGGGGTTGACGGTGGCGGTGGCAGTGGTGGTGCCGGCTGAATGTCAGACTCTGTATCCACCTTTAACTGAGAAACGGGGTTGCCGTTGGGCAGTAGAAAGTTAGGAACTACACCGGGTTGTTGATCCTCCTCCAAGTCACTCTCAAAGTCGCTGTCTGTGAGATCAGCCAGGGTGTCCGTGGCTTGAAGATCCGGTAGTGCGTTATTTCCGGATATAGTAGCTGTCGTGACCCAGTTCGTGTCCAGACAACTCGGAGTCGCAGAGAGATTGAGAAGGCGCAGTTCGTTGTCCGACAGGCATTCCATTTGGCACAGGTCTGGTGTGACAGGCGGCCACTCTAGGGAAATTAAAGACTACTTATAATATTTTAGTAAGGATTACTTATTGAATTTGAGAAGATTATCTGCATACTTACCGAAGCTCTTCGTCGGCGCCTCAACAGGAGTACGAACGTCCAGCCACCGGGTGAGTGGTAGAGATGCGTAACGTTGAACTTCTGATTGATCCTCATTGGTTACAGCCAACATGCGGGCTGGCAGATCCTTTGAGCTGGCAAACCCGGCACCGATCAAACGCTGACGAAGGGAGGACAGGCTCGTTGAAAGAGAACTGTCTGTGGGTGATAGGAGACAGGCCAAACGGGCGCGGCAGGCGGACACGTAGGCCAAACGACACCTTGAGATAAAGAGCCGCCTTTTGGCTTCTGCCAGCGTTGATTCGTCAGCGAATGTAGGCGTACCAGAGTAGATTTCGACGAGATTTGTGAGGCCTTAAACAGTAACACATTGCCAAATTGAGGATCGAATTACCATCAAAGTCGTCTGCAGAATTTTCCGCTTTTCCAAAAAACTATGGCATTTCTACACTTAGTAACCTTCATTTTAACCTTACTTTTATTATTACAAATGGTTCGAAGTAGCTTATTATTATTCCAACGCTTTGGTCTATTCACTTGTGTCGATCTGCGCGTGACTAACGATCTTTCCTAAATTCCGATGTATTTCACGAGATAAGTCGCGTACAGTACTTTAAAAATCGTCACGAGATACGTCAATGCCAACGAAATGTGTCTACATTCGAGCTTCTTCTTAACGCGAGTCTCCACAAACACGCAAGTGTCATTTGTTCGGGATAGCAGGATTGATGTGCAAGTTATGGTTTTAAAAAAATCCCCAATATGAGAAATGTTTTAATTGCTGCTGGTAGATTTGTGGATCGGAAGCCGAGGACGGAGAACGAAGGATATGCTAGAGTACGCAGGCCTTCTAGATAATTTGGGCTTATAGATGTTGGGTTCTCAGAAAGAAGACCGTAAGACATACTGCCACCTTGGGATTTCTATAAAAAGGAAATGAGGCGTGCTCACTTCGATACACAGCAAGTGGACAAGGACTTTGGTGGAATTTCGCGTGGAGTCGAACGGGACGGGTCCAGTGCCATAAGAAAATGAGTTGAAGTTAACAGTGTAGACCGGAGGTGGAAGACTAGTAGGCAAATTGAGCAATAGAAATAAAAGGGGACATGGTACATTCTACCCTGTTTGGTTTCTTCCTCTTTTGTCGTCTCTCGCACAAGCAGAAGGGCAATAAGCGTGCTTGTCTTAGTCAACCGCATCTCAAACAATATGATAACAGGAAAAAGATTTCTTATATTATGCGCCGCTGTGCGGCTGCTGGTTGGGCTCGAGAGAGAGAACCCGTAAGGCACAACGGAATGAGTGAGTTCCGAAAAACGGATCGGTGAGCGTCCCTCTACCATTGTATATTCCCGATCGAAAGCCGACAAGACAACGGGCCTGTGGCCCAGTGGTTAGAGGCCTGGACTTCTAACTGACAGGTTGCAAGTTCGAGTATCGGGTGTTCCACACTTCGGGGTTGGGTATGACTGGCTGACGACGGCCAATAAGCCAGAAATGGCCATTTCCGTCTCCCGTGTCGGTAATACCATGCTACAGCCAATTTTCGTAAAACGTTGTTGGAATCCATGCTCACGTTGTAGACTGTTGGATGACAGCCATGCTCTATATTACGCTTATTCATGACGGATAGTTATGTGCAAACTTCACTAAAGGATTATTTTCAAACGTTAATCTACTTCTCATGCTTTATTTACTGGTGTTTTGCATAGACACGTAAGACGCGGAGCCTGAACGACGTTCTTTCGGGCGCATTGGGTCGGTTTTCGTAACCTGATGGCGGCCACTTCTGCTGCTGCTAACAGGCGCTGGCCCAGTGACTTAGGGTAGCTCGGGGGGGCCCTATAAATCACACGAAATGCTTCGGCGGGGTCCCTCTGCGCCTAGAAGAACCTCGTTCAGGCTCCGCGCTTACCGTGGTCAAAGACTGACTAATCACATACAACTTTCTGCGCCCTTCCGCTCTTGCCTAGCCTGCAATTTAAAACCTAACTTTTATCGATCATTTCACTCACAATACCCCGTCCCATATCCACCTGGCCTGACGAGAAGTTTTCAAAAGCAACGTTCGCTCGCCACCTTCGATATGGGAATTTTCACAATCCTCAGAGATGTTCCGAATAAAAAATGCACTTAATTGTTGCATGTAGTGTGGTGCAGTGTGGACCAAAAGCCGAGGACAGGAGACGAAGAGTAAACAGACCACGTAGATAAATTGGGCAGATAACAAGAGAGCAATAGAAATGACAGGGGACAAGTGACAGTTTACCCTGTTTGGTTCGCTCCTCCTTCGTGGCCTCTCGTGCAAGCAAACTGGCAATCACCGTGAGCATGCATCTTGCGAATGTCGCCTTCTCTACCTTGAGAGTTGAGTCCTTGAGCGACTCCGGAGTGTTCTCTAAAGAAAAAGTGCATAAAAACACGCAAAAAACCGGTTAGGAGAGAAGCAGGTGGTTAGAGAAGAGGAAGAACAGCAACAACAACAAGAGGCGCATTACTTTCTCCACTAGAAGGAAGGAGGAGTAGACGCTTTTGAAGCATACACTGAACGGAGAACTTCTGAAGCTCCGGTGGCGCGCTAAAGCAGCTATCGACCTCACCAGGGAGGAAGATCAAGGACTGTTTGGATCCTCCCACGACAGGTTGTTGTCCACTTAACTTCGATTCCGGTGACTGGGAATGCGGCGCAAGAATCTTCATGTTAGCACCATCAGCAACGGCACCAGATCCAGACAGATCAACTGAAATTGGTCTCGTAACAGCAGGACGAGAGGCCTTTGTATCTTTGGTGCAGAGGGAACTGCAAAATTTAGCAAAGTCGGCGGCCTTGTCAACTTTACCAACGGCCTCCTAAAGCAGGTCAATACGGAAGGCATAATTAATATCATGTGGAAAACGCAAGAGGTAAGAGTAGTTAAAGTGTAAACCGAGATCCACCTGGATTTCTTGATCAGCGGTATTGAGACACCGGAGGTTATCGAAGATTGTTGCGCGGTAGGACGACAGGGTGTCACACAAGTGGTTCAGTCGACCCCTCTCGAGGTCATACAACTTTGATGAATTCTGGAGATGACGAAGATGGTAAGTGGGCGTACAGTAGACATGAACAAGCGTAGCATAGCTTCTTAGTAAAGGTCTCAGGGTGGAAATGCACAGTAAGATAGTCGGTTACCTGGAAAAGAACAGAATGCCATTCGATACGAGCCTCCTCGCTGGCAAGAGACGACTGGTAATGATTAAAAACGCTCTGCCAGACAGATTTAGTTAGCTGCGGGGAAGAAAAAGGAATTTTATACTGAGCCCAGTTTGGAAAAGGGGAATAAAAACACCAACACCATACAGCAGACCCCAGATAGAAAAATAACTTACAGTAGACACAATAATTAAAATGACAAAATGCTCGCAAGCAGATAGCAAAGGCGAGCGGTCAAAGTTAGGAATAAGGAGACAAACCTTTTCTGGCAGGGAAGATTGGCTGGCAAGTCGTTGGCTGGTCTGAGTCAAAATAACGGCCGAATCCAATGAAGACGAATGGTCGCCGTCTCTGGGACAGTGCGAAGGCAGCGGCAAAGTGACGCTCTTTTCAACGACTCGAGTTCTTGAGGTTTCAGACTGGGACTCCGCCGAGGCACCGGAAGTAGGCCGAGCTGGCGCTAGCTTGGGCGTGAGCTCCCCTCCCATACCCACGCCGCCTACACCCGGAGGTAGCATGGTGCCTGCACGCGCGACGCGCGCCTCCAGCTGTGCACCGCAGGAGGCCTGCGTAGACAGACTGCTGCAGGCTAGACGATAGGCTGCAAAGGCCTTCTTGCGCAACTTCCACTCGACGCGCCGGCAGGAGTGCAGGCGTGAAGATGCAGCGTCTACCTCACTGTAAATCTGAAATTATAGTAATTACTTGCTAACATTTCAGTAGGCATGTTTGTTTAGAACAGTGGTGATGATGTGGGGACGGACGCAGCAAGTTACCGAAGTCATAGGCTCGTACCGGTTTCAGTTGCCGCTCCAGGCCAGTGGAAAACTCTTTCGCCGATGGTAGCAGCTGTGACTGCAGTTCCTCTGAGATTTTCCGATGAATAAGAGCTTCTGCCTCTAAAGAGGACGCAGTTCGTTGCCAGGCGGAAGCCACAGTCCTATTTTCGGAAAAGGTGTTCAATTACGAAGCACATTCGCATACCAACGCGGAATTAAAAAAGGAAAGTTGAGACATCAGATTATGTAACAGAAAGACTTTTGGGGACCCATCATCAGACACAGTCGGGTGAGAATCCGAAACGTCAGGCCAATAAGTTTCTTATTCCAGTAATCGCATCTTCGTCTTCGAAACTCCTGAAACTCGCCTGTCCGCTTCTATCAGTTAATAGCATATTGTAGTGCTACAAGATACCATACTAGCAGCACATAAGCCAGTTAAAAGCCCGGACACGCGTGTTTCGCCGATATAGTCACCCTTCGCACATGCTGGTTTACAAAAGACGACGTATAAAGTTTGAGAACTGCCGAGGCCTAGGCCTCCTTATTAACGTCGAGGGGCTTTCGCAGTCTCCCTTCTCAATCACCCCACATTCGACATACACCACTGCAGCCCCTGGTGTCTTTCTTCGACGCCATGACGCTTCAAGGACATTCGCAGTCCTAGTCAACGATTCCAGAGGCACTACGTTTACAGCCTGACCGACTTCGATATGCACACCCACACATACACATTCAGACGGTGGCATCCGTCTATAGCCCCTTTGAACCTGCCATACCGACGACGACCACCGGGAGTCTCACGGAGTGGGTGAATCACCGGTAATCTAAGTATGAATTACTTTATGATGAAACAGACTTGGACAATACCTCCAATAGCAATGCAACATCAAGCAGAGCAGAAATAGGTGTCGGCGACATGTCTGACAGAGCTAAACACGTGGCACACATGACTTGCGTCCAACTACATGCACCAGGCTTCAGTAAGGACGATTAGGATCACACACACTGGCCACAGTAACATAAAGGTCACAGTAAAAAGGAGTCATTGCGGCAGGCTTCCTAGTCCTGAGAGGTCCTAGTTTCGCCCCACGTTGATAACCTTTCAAGCTAGGATTCCTAGCGCGTAGCAATTAATTCAAACATGTCAGATTTATGGTAGCGAAGAATGTGCTGACTTTGGGTGACAGTGGACTACCAACGTAGGCCCACCGCTTCCTCCCATGCAGTTGTTGAAGCAGTGTGAAGGCCGACACCTATGCGACACACAGCAGTTGGACAAAAAACACTTTAACCCGCTCCCGAAAATCCATAAAAGCAGCTGACACCGTCTCTCCATCTCTTGCGGGCATAACTTAGCACAGACAGAACAGGCCCTGACATCGGCAGTGAACATTGCAGCCCAAAACTGGGTACTTGTACATAATAAAACCCTCTTTCTTGTGACATCAGCCTCATCCTGCTATTCAGGGCTTCGTTTAGTGAATGTGTCGCCTCGAGTCCACTCACTGACAGTAATTCACGCGACCTTCGCCAGGGACACGGATGTATCGGACGACATACCACGTTTCGCCAAACCCTCAAACCAAGTCCTTTTAGTGGAATTTGTCGTGGGAAGGAAATCTAGCGACCAGGTTACACGACATATTCGACCAGTTGCGGCTTAGCGCTCAGTCTCGAGTCCTCGCAAAGCCACTAGTAATGGGGCAGGAAGGTGAAGGTGGACTGAGCATTTCCTACTTACTAGACATCATCAGCCATTTACGCCCAACCCCAGGTCTGGATAGTCTGGAATCCGAAGCCCACCTCCTTGGTTATTGGACGTCAACTTCAACGTGCTACCGTTCAGCCGCGGACCCGTTGTCGGTTGCGATGGAAACTAAACCTCAAGGCCCAATGGAACGAGCAAGTCTTGTAAACTAATCGGTGGTCTTGCCAGTAATAGTTAGTATTCCAGATCGCAGCCGACAGGAAAACGGGTTCGTGCCTCAATGGCAGGACGCTGGACTTATCTCCCAATAACCAGGGGGTTCAGGTTCAAATCCCAGGTTATCAGAACAGGGAGTTGGCTATAGTTGGCTGACGATGGCCGGTCCACTTCACCTTTGTGGTCACTCCGGTCTTACATAAGACACGCACAATATCGTCGCGGGTTTAGCACTGAAGGGAGATGTTATAGCCACGCACTGTCTATCGAAAACTTCAGCAGAACCTGTGGCAAAAATAAGCTCATATCTAACAGGATGAACTCGTTGATGGCTATCCGTTGTGGGGGGGGGGACACGGCAGCATACGCACGACCGCAGTCCTGGAGACCCTTGAGTACCGTGGTGCAGGCATCACATCGTATTGCGCCTACCACAGCCTGCCTCTGCATTGACATATGTTCGGGCTCTGCTGTTAGGCCATAAAAAGGCGTTTTCCCAGGTGGTGACCACCCGTGCTGCTCATTTGATGCGTACCTCTTCTATAGATATCTGGCACTTGTATAATTTTAATTGTCTAACGTGAAGTCCGTCTAATCGGCTAAAATTATGTCTGAATGTTTAGGGTCGGGTAAGCGCCATCTTCAAGGGCTCTGTCTTCCACCCTCCGAATGCACATACATACGGTGGGTGATCGATCACATGAAATGTTGGCCGAAATTCTGAAATGCCTTTTTGATTTAGAAGGATTACTTTGGTGGGGTTGTAATACTTTTTATTATGCAGCATAATCCAGTAGTATTTCGGACTCGCCAAGATGTCGGCTTTTGAATGCACTTCTTTTCGATCGCCTGCAAAACTTGCAATCAGTAAAAAAATGAGTACTTAAGTAGCATGCAGTTTTCGCAATGATTTTCGATTATCTCATTAATTCGAATATATTTTATGCAAAACATGCACAAAAATACTCTTTCTTCTACGCATTTGGTGGCAAATCACATCGACTTCGCATTTTATGTTTGAAGACAGAGTATATTTGGGTTTTAAAGAAGTTTTCAATTATACGATTTTTAAGGCCGTGCAATGTACATTCATACAGCATCGTACCTGTCTGTTTACCAGCGCTCCTCATGAAATATACAACATAGTCCGCACTCATTGCAAAATTTCATGAACTCTAAATGGTATTATTTTCCTTAAACGAAAAGCATGCGGCTTGTCATTTTTTACCGAGTGTGGGTTTTGCAGCAGATCGAAAAGAAGTCCACTCAAAAGCCGACATCCTGGCGAGTCCGAAATTTTACTGGATTATGCGGCATGATAATCAGTATTACAACCCCATCTAAGTAATCCTTCCAAATCGCAAACGCATTTCAGAATTTCGGCCAACATATCATGAGACCGGTCACTCACTGTATATACCCCTCAAATGCATGTACATAAATCAGCCGACCTTGGCGGCCAGAGTTATGATAGACAATCAATGACTAAAGGTATTTTCAATTTCTGAATCTTTTCATTTTCAACGTTTCTTGAATTCTGTAGAACAACGTAAATTCCCCTCAGTTTGTCTTCCTGACCCTCGGAACGCCTGCTTCCCCGCGAGCTGGTAACTAGTTTTGACCTACTGGTAACTTTTTTTCAGGTAGAACAACTTCGCTAACTTTCTCGGGTGTAAACGATGGATGCGAACACGCTGACATGCCGACTGCCCTTCGTCTTAGCCAATCAACGGACACCGAGTCATCTATGGGCGCCAAAACTTATGCCTACACCGCGCCCTTTAAGCTTCAGCCTTACAATTCGACCGTGTTTTTAGCATCCTATACCACCAGACTGTTCGACCAGACGCCGTGACAACACTATCATCAGCGCATCACTGGTCCGTCTGCTTACCCCTGTACGTCGCCATGATGAAATCCCAATCAGCGAACTGTTCCCCACAGCATTATTAACTCAATGTTTCCAGGAATAGCATTCACAATCGAAAAAGAGCTTAACAGCAAATTCCCACTTCTTGATGTCTTCGTGAAAAGAAAGACTGACGGGTGAACTAGCGCGTCGGTTTACCGCAAAGAAAGTTATGCGAAAGTTATCTTACAATACGAGAGCAAACACCCTATCTGTCACAAGAGGCGTGCCGTAAACAGCCTCTTTGGTCGAGCAAAAACGCACAGTTCTGACATCGACAGTCACCAAACACAACTGAATTATTTGTTTAAACTGTTTTCCCAGAATGGGGGTCCAAGAGATTTTGTACGTCGGCGAATGAGACAGTAGAAGTTGAGAGAAAAAGACAAGGCGTCCAGACCAAAAAACTGACGAACACTTCTGTATATCTAGAATGTGTCCAAACTCATGGAAGAACACCTGAAGAAACACAAAATACACATGTTGCACAAACTGATGATTCGCAATCAGCGGAAAGTATACACCTCGTAGACTGAAATCGCTTGACGCTGGTGCAACGGCTGATCTGGCTCGAAATCATTCGGGAATCGAAAAACTTTTTCAGAACCAAAAATGTTAGCATCCTAAGGATAGGGTTAGCTATCTAGATAAGAAGTCGTTTATTAGATACCACGAGACATATACAATGTAGTTTCCTGTGATAAAACTGTAAAATCTGCCTCCGCACGCATGCACGAGCATCAATTTGCGGTAGAAAGACAATATCATTTATCCAAGTTTGCCATGCGTACGCTAAAAACTGTGGAAAAGTTAACTCGGAACAGGACTCGCTTTATAGATGTTTGTTCGCCCAAGAAAGGCCAAGAATTTGTACAGGCCATACATTCCGACAACTCACGCATCGACCGGCACATCCAATTAAAAGAAGTGTGCAGCAATCTCAAGGAAGAAAAGGGGAAGACGACAGCCAACCGCAACGTGGTGTGAAACCACAGAAAAGGCTGACTTTCCGGAATGACCGAGTAATATCGATTTCTGGGCATGCTTAAACTTTAACTGTTTGGCATACGTGCTTCACACCTCAGGACAACTTGAGGGACCAGAGGCGAAAATTTACGAAATAAGGTTTGTTACCTACCCCACAAAACTCATTTCCTTCGAATTATGCCTGGTTGGATGCACGTTTTCCAATTCATATGTATATATACAGTTAATGACCGATCACATAAAATGTTGACCGAAATTCTGAAATGCGCTTTCAATTAGGATGACGTAGGTAGGGTTTTAATATTTATAAGCATATGGCATAATCCTATAATAATTCAGACTCGTCTGGATGTTGGCTTTGCAGTAAACTTCTTTTTAGCCTCCTGCAAAAACCGCATACGGTAAAAAGTGACTGCCTGAGTAGTAGGCACTTTTTACGTTGATTTTCGATGGCCTTGTAAATTTAAATATATTTTATAGAAAGCATGTACAAAAATATGCTTTCTTTCACTCATACGGTGGCAAATTCCGTCATCACATTTTATACTGAACGAAAAAGTAGTTTTCGGTTCTAAAAAAGTATCTAACTATGACATTTTTTAATACCGTGCAGTGTCCATTCATACAGCATCGTACCTGTCCGTTTATAAATGTACCTCATAAAGTGCACAATGCAGTCCACATCCATCGCAAAATTGTGCGAGTTATGCATGGTATCCCCTTAACGGCATGGCTTTTCCTACGCGGATAGTATACATCTCGTAAACTAAAATCGCTAGACGCCGGTGCAACGGCTTATGCGACTAAAAATTAATCGGGAATTGGGAAACGTTCTCAAAACCTAAACATACTCTTTCTCCGAGTATAAAATGTGAATATGATGTGATCTGCTACCGAGCGAGTAAAGGAAAGCATATTTTGTGCATGTTTTCCGTATAATATATGTGAATATAATGTGAAAAATGCATACCACATACGAAGCCACTTTTTTAACAAACACAGCTTTTACAGAAGGTCGAAAAGAGGTGCATTCAAAAGCCAACACGACGACGAGTCCGAAATATTACGGTATTATATCGCGTGATAATTAATGTTGCACCACCACAGAAGTAATCCTTTCTAATTGAAAACGTATGCTAAAATCTCGGCAAGCACTCCACGAGATCGGTCAATCACTGCATGCATATGAAGATGGTTTTACAGTATTCCTAAAAGTTTAGGCACGTGCTTAAACCATGTTTCTACTGCTGTCGCATGACACAGCTGTGAGAGGGCCGGATTCTCCGTGGATCTCCCAGCGTCTCAGAGGAAAATCAAGATTATGATTTCGGAATTTACTAAGTGAATCGTGGCACTCGGTTACATGAATAATCGTGCAAACATCCCAAGAATTCTCATAAGTACAAATTTGTCTAAAATCCAAACATACACGTAGCGAAACGTAATACGTAACGTACGACAAGAATTTAACGATTGTTTTTTGCATTTCCTAGGGGAAAAAATGAATTTTGGGAAGCATAGGAAACCGAAGGAAAAAGCGAAGTAGGCAAGCGTCGGTTTTTAACTAGTGTGACTTATGTAGAGGAACTTAACGACTTTCAAATAAAATCCTGCGTGTTATCATGAGCGAGGCAGCTCTGGGCTATGTTCCATATCGCTCACTGCCGCTGCTGTGTTTCAGGAGTGTCAGCAAATACTGCACATCACGATGCACGTATTACTAAGCATGAAGTGGCTGGCTGAAAAGAAATGGAATCGTGATACTAGGCTAGAGGCAACATTCACATCGCTGCGTTCTGTAAAAAGTCGGTTTGCATGCGGAAGAAAGGCCTACAAAAATGACTGATCACTCACCCAGACAGCGCCTCCGCGGCCTTTGACAATCGTGCATGAAGTCTGGAAAGGCCCTTTGCATAGTCGGACTCCAACTGAGCTCTGAAATTTAAATTTCAAAAAAGAAAATTCTGCATAGATAAAACCCTGGGTGAAAGAAGACTGCGCCAGAAGCAGGGTATAAGCTAAGCTGTTGTTAATCGTACACTTGCTAGGACGTCATTTGTTTGAAATTTCCAGTATGTAGCGTGTAGAAAACAGCAGTGGTCGAAATGGAGGCTGATAGTGCGTGCGCACAGTAAGTAAATCTACAGCTCCCTGAATCAATCGAAGCAGACGCGACCACCAATAGGAGGTTAGAGCGAGGGGAATTAGCGTAACAGGAGATAGCTGAAAGTTGTGTTAAATAATTGTCTGAACTCGTTGGAAATGTTGTCAAAAGGGTCGCTTGGGTAACGATACAGGTCCGGTTAAGTATGTGCAGGATTTCAAGCAAAGTTAAACACCGTGGCGTGCAGGAATCCAATTCAGAGTCGTCATAGAAACCATTTACGAGGCACGTATCTCCCACTTTAACTCTCCAGTTCACATAAAACTGACCGATTTTTTTAGGAAGAACTGTGGAAATCCGATGCTTTATGATAACTTCGGAGAAGATTTGGTAGTCAAGACGTCACCCGCTAAGTCTACAACATTCTCACACGGACAACTTTCACACTGCTTTTAAAAAGCATTACGGTCCTGGCGATTTTAAATCTGCTTCGTAAACATGCGTGCATGCTGCCTCACAAAAGCATTTTGCTCCTCATGAGCTATTAGAATACAACTGCAAGAATTATCGGGCTTCCTCCACAAGCCTAAAAACTTGTATATTCCGCCACCAGTCGCAGAAAGTATTTAAATTAAGATTTTTTAAAAGAATTTAGATACCCGTTTAGAGTACTAAAATACTGATCAGGCGCTTTTTAAAAGGTTTGTAGATAATTGATAATTCAAATCTTATGTTCGGCACGTAACAAACTATAACAGCTCGAGATTACTTGTGTGCTTCTCGGAAGTTTTTCTTTTCATATTAAGGAGCGCATTTCAGGATTCCGGCAGATGTTTCATGACTTCTGGATGATAATCACTGCCATTGCTTTAATTTCTCCAAAGGGGATGAGGAACTTAATACAATGCCACACTTCAGTGCGCCCACCGATAGGGTTTTCGAAAGTCGGACTGGACGCGGGAAAGAGTGGCGTGGCTGATAGCCTACATGTGAGCCACTCATTGGTCTCAAAGGTGTTGGATATAGGAATGATCCCCATCGAAGATCGATCAAGAAGTTAGCCGGTTTTCAGCTCTGACAAACATGCGGTCGCAGATCATGCAGGCTTCACTGGGTGACAATGAGTCACATCGATAGCCATGAATGTTATAGGTGTTATGAGACGGAGAAGGGTGTCAGTTATTCAGTAAGGCTTCACCAGCCGTCCAAGAGGGATGGATGCGGACGTCTACCTTCGAATCCGAAACTAATTGAAACCACTTCTCCAACAAGCCGCCCCACAAAACTACTGTCCAGCGGGGCACAGTTCAGCCGGGTTGCTGGATAATCGAAGTGCTATGATTGGCACATCATAGACGGAGCTTTTGGGAGCCAATGGGGCAAAGAGGAGCAAGGTCCTGTCCGGTGAAAAACAACAGCGAACTTTCTCGAAAAGTCAAATAGATGACTTCGGAACCGGCGGTACAGAATTTAGTGCCTGCCAGCCAAACAGATCATTCTGAATGTTTCCTACTAGAGTTTTCGTGCAACTGAGTTGGAGAACGAAGCCAAGCCAGAAAGGGCGCCTCCGATCACAGTTTTCCTTTGTGCCTTTGGCGTGGTGGTGGTGGTGGTGGTGGTGGT
>CACRXP010001364.1:27694-57407 GCA_902702965.1 Spirometra erinaceieuropaei
GTGGTGGTGGTGGTGGTGGTTCCCGGTGTTAACACATCGACAAGGACTGGTAGTCGACGCATTGCTACATTAATCAAGGCCAACCTAACAGTGCACCAGTCAATGTAGTCAAAAATTGAGGTATTCAATGCGATTCTCGCCTCAAAAATGCAAACGGTTAAAAGAACAATTCTGAATAAAAAGATCAAAAACGCCAATCAGGGGGTGTGCTGATGCTGTCGAGGACGCTGAAGCGCTCCAAAGATGGGAATGGGAGTGAGGCAAATCAAGTGCAATTACGGTGTTAGTATGAGATTTGTTTTGTCGAAAACACTATCTCACCTACCAGGTTACATCTAAAAAGTAGAGGTAGGGCACAGGGATGAAACAGGCACGTTAAGTCAGACGACCGTCGTGAAATTCACCGATAAAATTGTTAAATAAAATAGTGCATTTGACTCTTTCTCGGCGTTCTAGTAAAGAGGAAGCTGTGGGGATGATATAAACCAGCATATTTTGTGGATAGATGGTTCACAAAATAGTTTTTTGCGCAAAAAAACTTAGTTCAGAGTCGTCCTTCTGACCTATGCACCAAGAAGGAACCCTCAGAGCGACGATTTCAATGAAAGAAGCGTTTACACATTAAAAAGTCGGAAGGAACATTCGAGTAGCATACAGTCAACCTGTGGACTCACGTTATGCGACCATAAGTATACAAATGATACTTATTTTCTTACAAAGCCGTTTCTTAGTACTGTGGGCACGCTTACGATTTGAAAATGTTATATCCGCAGTTGGGCAATTCCTGCGACTGTGCAGGCATAGATGGCATCTGACCATGCCCAAAGCGCGGCCTTGCAAAAACGAGTGGGTGAATGGGCACTGGACGATGTGAATACGGTAGGCACTAATGTCAAGAAGCTAAATTGCCTAACTTTGTTCGGATGCCGAATACCCTCGCACTCTGGCAAGGCCACGTACTTCGCCCAATTTGCCATTTGGACTGGTCTAACCCCTAACACATGTGCATGGGTTTGTAGGCTTAAAAGCACGGACTTGGCTTTTTGTCAAACCAGTGTCTGAATGTGTTTATCGTCAAAAAGGCCAAATTTCGGAGCCGTCCAAAGGTCAAAAAGGTAGAAGATTGGTGGACGCTTCAAAACGCAACGTTTCCTGCGCAAATGATAAACAGTGAACAGTGACTCAAGAAACAGGCGGAAATATTTAAATAGGCATGGCTTTCGCGCCACTTCCTGTAAAACGTCGACTTATCAACAACCACTCAAATCATCCCTGGCTCGATATCTGATGCGTCAATAAAACAGAAACATAAAAACTAATGTCCTACTTGACACCCCTGCAGTCATATTTTTTAACCTACTAACTGCTCTTACTCAGTTTTTTGTCATTGAATTTCGATCATGACAACTACGCAATATTTTCACCGGAATTTTGCCCACTTTATCAACAGGCATCTGGACCTTCCTGCAGCCTACAAAGTCTTACGTCATCACAATCGTAGAGCTCAGGACCAAACAACCACACCTGACTTAAGAAGGCAGCACGGAGATAGCCCGACGCTGAGCTTACTCGGTGAGGAAGAACAAGAACCGCCAGACCGACCGCCGGACTAAAGTCCAATCAGCTCCCCTCGACGGAGTGGTGACTCATAAAGCGCACAGGCAAAAACGCCCGTCAACCATCTCCTGAGAGGCCGACGCAGCGGAAGGAGAGGAAAAATCGATCAGCATGAGGCCGGCCAACACAACTTGCCACTTTAAACTAAATTTCTGATCGATTAGGTGCAGTTTACGCTTTGACAATGAAGAGCCGACCCAGCTCTTTCAAACGTCAGCAGTTAAATAAACCTGTTCCGGAGAGCCAATTTTCTTCTTCTAATAATCTTCCCGGATCTCTAAACTTTTCCAATCTGAAGCATTCTCAGTCGACTCGAAGATAATGCCCGAATGTGATCGTAAAAGAGGTGAGAACGGAGGATTCCACCACGAGAATCTCTGCAAGATAGAAAAGTACCCCAACTCGCCTATAAGAAGACAGCATCGTCCGTATATCCCTACAACATCCGAATAAGTTCATTTGTATTTTCTAGAACGAGTGCATGTAATTGTGATTTTTTATAAATCTGCTCTAATTTACGTCTTTTTGCAAATTTCGGCCTAAAAGACAAGGTGCTCAAGTATTAAGAAACTGAGTTTATTCTATGCTCAACGCAGGTTTTCAACTGTTTCAAAATCTAAAAAAATACGCGGTATGAACTTTCCTTGAAAGCAGTTTTGCATTTATTCCTAGGCCCTTAAGAGAGAGTCGCTCATAGTACGCTGACGTGTAAATCACGTTCGATATTTCTTAAGCATGAGTAGTAAATGTGTTGATACTGGACTAAATGAATATCAAAAAGGGCGTCTTAGGAGTTTCATGATAACGCATTAAGAAATACATTTAAACGTTAGACTGGAAAGCCGTAGTTCCCTGCAAAATTAGTTGAGTAAGGTCAAATTTAGAGAATGGTTTCCACTAAACGCGACTGAATTTATGTAAACTTTAAAATCTTATGCCGGTAAAGTACATATGAAGTGCTGACTTTTCCTTTTCCGGAAAGCGGTCGGAAAGGTTCTCAAATGAGCCCGCGTGTCGCTGAGCAGTGTCTTAGCATAACTCAGGTATTAGTTTCCGCTTAAAACGCGCCTAGGCCTCCTGAATTTCGGAATCTCTGAGTTTCTACAATGCAATCATGTCCCCTACCATAGTAAATTTACCTTGCAATGAGACGGACAGTATAAGTATTCAAAGGCGAGACATGAAAAGTAGAATATGAGATTTGAATTGTTAAAACACTTGCCAGACTTGACGGTAACGCCTCCAAAATTTCATTAAAAATGTCGCATTAAGCAGAATCTCACAACAACCATTGTGCACAGTCAATGACTCTCTAATCGAAAGTTGGAACAACATTGGCGCTCACAACTCTGAAACAACTCAACACCGAATGACATTTCCGCAAATCTGGGAGGTCGTAAACGAAGAAAATGGATATTCTTCCGAAATACATGCACCCATAAGTAAGGCTATGATTTGAAGTTATGTTAAAACGGACTATGCTGTGTTTACGAACGAGATCTAGCAAGAGGTCAAGGTTGCTTAACTAAAACGACTTCAAAGTATAGGTGTATGTCCCTGGGCTGACCAGAACTTGATGAACTAACAGTCGTGGCCATTTTCATGACATTGACAATTTATACAGCAGTATTGCGGTAAAGATAATCAGCGACATCTGTACAGTTTCATGCAATGTGCTATTTAAAAAGAGCATAACAGCCTAATTAATTGGACACAGCCGATCACATCAAGGTACATGCGGGTGCCTAGGACAACTATGTGTGTCTAACGTCAATGGTGTTTCGGGTTCCACATTTACGAGCATAAGCAAAGGCTGTTTCTCTAGTCCATAAACAGAGGTTCTACAATACATTTTAAAGGTAAGCGTTGTCCTGGTAGTTGGCAGACGTATCCTACTGATTGGCTATCTAACTTAGCAAAAGCATACCCGATAAAATTTGACGAAAGTACCCGCTGAAATGCCTCTGATATGGTGCATAAAATTGAAAGAGATTTGGTTTCTGATCGGAGACTTAGCTATGAACTGGTGAAGGAAAAGAAGTGCAACATAAACAAAGTGTTGAGTAGAAAACGTAGGTAAGCAGTACCTTTCTCGAAAAACTTCAATGACTATGCGTGTGAACTGGGAGGCTGATTTGATATCCTTAAGGAGAATGTCGAACCCAGAGCGATCCTATGATGAAAAGCAATTAGATGGGACGTAATATTATTAGGAATCTAAGGATAAAAATATCATTACAATAATAATTCTTAGGATGGAGAAAATATAAATGAGAAATCCGAAAAGATCTCTCGAATTCCAATGCCTAATTGGCAAACATGTGGAGTTGGATACCCAGTAGGTGGTGAACGGCCATATTTTCAGTCTTAAGATGGAAACAGGAAGGTCAGTAGCATATTTTGATCGTCCGACTACAGGACTATTTGCCGCAATGGCGGGAACAAACAATGTCCATGGTGTTAGAAAGTATCGTTCACAGTTGCGCACCACAATTGTGGCGATTAAATATAGAAACTAAAATAAGTCTTTAAACTAACTAGGAGTCCTTCCTGTAGAAAATCGTGCGGGCACCGGTGACAAACACAGCTAAAGCTTCCAATAACTAGAGCCAAAGCAAACTAAACTGTACATTTTCTATCAAGAAAATTTTTCAAGGATTCTGAAGGCAACAACTTGACGGGAAAACTCCCTCCTCCTTGGGTAAGGCCACGGGGAGCTCCGCCAAATTTGCGCGTGGATATGGGCATTAACATGAGGCCCACATGAACATTGGCTCACACAGTGGACTCATAACCTCTCTAACTTTATATAAATTTTTACGTTTGCATAGATACTTATATACTTAAGTCCATGTCGATAGAAAAGCTAATGCGGTTTATAAAGTCCTAACCGTCGCAACCAAGTAAAACCAAAAACATCAACCATGTAAAGTTTTGTAAAAAAAAAGCTTACGAATACTGTTGCCGGCTTTGACTCGGAGGTCAGCATTTTGGTTAAAACGCTGGCGCGTAATTTAACTCGTCCGCGCGCGTTCCAGCTTAGTAAAAGGACACGAATTTGCTGAAGGATGACTTTACTATGTATTTACCTTAAACAAATTTCTCAATCTAGATTTCGTACTGCTTGAACTAATTTCTGTGGCCGGATGGGGGAGATGTGTATAATTTAGGGAGGCAAACTTGGCTAATTGCGTTTGTACGTGCACGCAGAATTAAGAGGTCAGTTATGGCCACATACTTGACAAGTCAAGAGCCACTTCCGTGACTTTCTTTGTATGGGTAAAACAACGGGCACAATCAAGTTTTTCGTTGGAAGCATGCCATGACAGCTGAATACGCAACTTGCCGTCGTTGACTGTGTGTGGGCGATAACACAAATTCTAAATTTTCTAGCAGCTAATTATTCAGGCAAATCCAGATAGTGCAATAATACCATGATCAATTGTTTGGAAGTTTTTAAATCTTAGGCTTTTATCATACGGCAGCAGTGCGAGCTACATAGTCGCGGAAAGGCCAAAATTAGACACGCTCATCCGCATTTGCACATGAACTTGAAATACCCCCAGACTTTTCTGCTAGCGAAAATTTGCTAGTTTCCATCTCTTTCGCTAGAGCCCTACTTCAGACGTCCTCAAGAATGTTCATTCACTATTGACCGGCCTTAGAGACTTGCACGCCATTTAACCTAAGCCAACTTCACTACATATTTCTGGATGCACAGTACATTCATGTAAAAGGTTTGAACCCTATCAGCTAGTGATCATGCATGTAAAATTCTTACATGAGGCGCCGAAACCTGAAACAGCGGTTTCATTTTTGTCTTGATGCATATCCGCGGATTTCAATGCCCTTTTTCGTTTTGTGCATGTTATTCTACTTGGTGAAAATGTTTGCCTGATCGTTGTCTTCTTGTCTGAGAATATAATTTAAATATTCTTTGGTTGCGCTAGTCCGCATTGGGTAAACCTACTTTTTAAATTTACCATTTTCGTACTCTTTTTCCACGGATGCATCGCTCAGCGGCTTGTTGACATACGTATCTATTTGCTGCATCCGCGAAAGCTTCGTTAGCGTATTGTACAAATGCACAATACCAATATGCCTTTATAGACATTTGTAGTGTCTGCCTTTTATGATCGTTTGCACTGATCGGTCAAAATACGGGATGCTTGTTCTTGTCATTAAGAAAACTATACTTTACGCAATGTATTTTTGTTTAGGTCACTGCCAAAGCGAACATTGGACAAGCGTTATCATATCTGTAGATATCACGATAGTTTGGCTCATGTGCTTAAGCTGCATTTGGGCGTGAAAAAAAAGAGAATTCTGGCTCACTCTATTAACTTCCGCTGCCTTTGAGAAATGCCTTCTGCCAACCGCAAATTGAAGTCTCTGAGGATTGTTGATTTTCCTTTCTATTGGAAGACCGCTTAAAAATTTCGCATACTTACACCGATATAACCGCAGCGTAAAGCGTCCGAGGATGAACGAAAATTTTATTAAGCTTAATACGCCCTCACTAAATACTTATTGCTTGGCCCTGTGCTACTGCTTGTAGTGTTTTTCACCTATTTTCGTAAACACCATTTTATGCTACATAGGCTATCGGTCGTTATACCACTTCGGATCACTTTAGTGCAGTGCAGCATATTTAGTAACACGCGAGTGTGGAGAAGGTATGCGAGAATAAGGATGCTCAATATTTCCTTATCATAGTCCATTTAAACCGCAACTGTTTTTTTTTCATATTGCATAAGTGAACATGTCATCGGATCTGTAACATAGGATAGCTTGTGCACGTTCTCACTAAAATCGGGAGGTACTGTATAATCAGAGCCATTCTGTTATTTGGGATTTCGCGCAGACATCTTTGCCGAGGCCATAGCCAGTAAGTTCTGCGAGCTGTCACACGCACTTATAGCGCTTATACTTTCACCGGAACCCTTCTCCTTCCTCCTGTCACCCCAACTCCACATTCCTAAACACACTGACTCTGTCATGCGGGCGGTGTGGGAAAATGGAGTCTGGCTAACCCTTTAACCTAGACGCATATATATCCTGTTTACGATTATAAAAACCATTGACGCGCAAATGTATTGGTCTGACGATGATGATGATGATGATGATGCTGATGATGATGATGATGATGATGATGATGATGATGATGATGATGATGATGATGATGATGATGATGATGATGATGATGATGATGATGATGATGATGATGATGATGATGATGATGATGATGATGATGATGATGATGATGATGATGATGATGATGATGATTATGCCAACTGACTTTTCAATCGTAGAATATCAATAGGCTAGAAATATTCAATGAATTATTATCAGTTATCTTTCATAAGAAGACAACCAAGTTCGCTGGACTCCAAGGCTGTGGTCAAAACAATAAAATTTAATTGGTATCCGGCCATTTTTGTCTAGTCTAGTGACCATAAGTGTTCGTTTCCTTTTGAATAAAACAACAATTCCCAGAAAGCAAGGCAGAAATGTTCTGGTTGCCATCTATATCACTCATTTCAAGGAGGACATGGTAACGATTGTTTAGACCTACTGCTCGGAAAAAGAAGGAACCACGAAGTTAGACTTGAGCACACTTGCGTAAAGCAGCTTAAGAATGAAATTTCAGACTTGTTTGTTGTCAGGAATTGCAAATTCAGGAAACTGCCTGCACTTCTACGTCTTGCGCAAGAAATGTGTAATTATTGTAAATACACCAACTCTCGAAATGACTTCTGTAACTGGTACTGAACGTGATGGGCGAAAAACCTGAACTGCACTAATTTTTGACCGTTGGAGACTAGTGCTATCATAATCCATCCAATGACTACGGATTTTAACAAAAAGTAATCCGAGAGGATACATGAGTAATACTGATTGTAACATCTAACATTTCAGGCCGCCTAGATGGAAACGTCGGAGCTAATCCATGTACTTGGTATCTTCACGACTTGCGCCAGCATGTCATAATTATAGCAGCACTCAAAATCAAAGTCATATTGGGCTTTGCTACTGAATTCTTGAAGCCAGTTTTAGCCTTTCCGAGACGAATGGCACTTACAACTAAGAAAGACCGTATTCTGAATAAATTAGGGCGCAGATAGTATACGTTAAATTTGAAACGGTCTCAATCTGTCAGAAAACATGCTTACGGGAAGACATTCTGAAAGATCTTGAAGACATGACGCACAATACAGATACGGAACGGGGTCCTTTCTTTGGTGACTTCTAGTCGCTAAACAGACTGCAATCTGAAGAAGACTGCTGCATATTCCAGGGCGGCTGGAGTGCGAATTATTCCAGATTGAGATACGGACTGTATTTTTTCTTGTGTGAAAGGCAGACGGCCGTAAGCTAGACGATGAGTGTAAGCAAACGCTTAGGTCGTAATGCACGTACGATGGTAAACATTATTCTGGAAAGGTAAACCCAAAAATTACAATTTTGCAGCAGAAGGGAATTAAAAAAGTGGGTTTTATATACAAACAAGTAAGCTGGTCGAACCAACTTTGGGGAAAAGTGTGTGGGAGGATTGTGTTGTTTGACACATTTAAAGCTGAGGTCTTTAGCGAAAACCAGAATGATGTGTGACAGAGCAGCAGACGACCTCAACATGCAAATCACTTTTTAATATTCGTGGTAGATCGCGAGTTGGGAATCGTGCCAAGCCCAGACAAGAAAGCGATTAGTCTTTTGTTGAAAATAATGGAAGAATACCGTGTTTTCTACCGAAACAGTAGTGACGAGAAAGAAAGCCATGGGACAGTATTGCCATTGTAAAGAACGGAAGTGATGGACAACCAAAGTATGAAAATGACTTGATTGATTGCAATGCAAAGGAGGATCAAAGGACATGCGCGGTGAAGAACACACTCGCAGACAATAAAACAGGCTATCGTCCGCAAGCCATCAGAACTATATTTTCCTTATTTTGGCCAAACCGTTATAACGTCGGACCCACCATAAAACCGAAGTTCAGAGTCAAGCATTTTCGTTGCAACCGGTCATCTTCGTCTGGCAATTGGACTTTCAACTGACCTTTCGAAGTAGAATCAACTCAGAACATCATCGGCTATTCTCCCTCGAAGCGTGCGTAACGCATCCCAGTCACTTTTCAGAGAAATGTTGGGATGCATAAACTGCAGCCCTACGTAATACTTTTTTCCGCGAAGACCTCAATCGTTGAAGAAATTGAATTCTTTTCGGGGATAATATGAGACAGTGGCCGGTCCGCAGGTTTCAATGTATGCGTTTAGACAACCCTAACAAAATAGAGTTACCGCTGCGATTTGAAAAAAAACCTGCTGAAAAATATGTCCGAAGCTGCTTCGACACTATGTGTTCGGCCTTCGACAGAGTGCGCAGTCCGAATATTTCTGGAACTATAAGGAGCGCTCTCGTCATGCAGTTACTACGTAAAAGACGTAAGATATTCAAGGCGGTCCCAACACATCCTCTATCCATAGCCCTTGTAACCTTCAGCAGAGGCTGATTCCTGCGTACAGTATTGTTCACCATGATATTCCCCAAACCTTAAACAGTACAACTGTCCTCAGATGGATCGACGGGTCTGCTGTCACAACAAACATGAACAATTAATGTCTTCTCTTTCGGTGCATATTCAGTGTTTAGAAAAAGAAAATTCGGTCGCTAAAACAAGAAGTTCGTTCGCCTGACGTTTCAGATTCTTAGTCGAAACAATTCTCAGGGATAATCGCAAACGAAGGTGATAGAGGAAGAAGGGGTTCAATTTTGCGGAATGTATTTGCCATGTAACCACATCCACACTAATTGTTAGCAGCTCTCTTGTTCATCGGGGGAAGACACACCCATATCAAGTCGTAAATGGCTATGATCTCATCATCGCTGTTGACCATTCGGCTCGCCGTCACTCAAACTGTTGGACACAAGCGCCCTCCCCACCCAACTAATTACTCTGCTCTGGCAAATTTTTCGCACAAATGAAACAGACCGGTAGTCACTGAGCTTGTTGGTCTTCTGCGAGTCGGCGAACCATAATGCACGCAGCTCAAAACACACTCATTTTTCAACTTCTACGAGAATTTTGACTTCATCAGACCTGAAGGTGTGACCGGATTCCGTTGAATGAGCCGCAACCTAGGGGCTACCGTCACTTCTCACTGTTGTGGCTGATTCTTCCACTGCTGCATGTTCGGCTATTTGTGCCCGTATAAATCCCACGTTTCTTCGAGGAAATTTTACCGTCCAGAATTGCACCAAACCCGGTAAACGAATTCAGGCGTTTCGCGTCGTATGATGTTTTCAGGTCAGACGTAAGGCCCTTTTAAGGACGCTAACTACATCTCCGAAAGGATGTGTTACAAGACACTATGTATCTTAGGGATAATGATCACGAAACATAGTATACGTAAAACCAGAAGTCATCAGTACAAAATTATAGAAAAACAAGTGACCGAGCAGCGCCTTTTAAAAAATAGATGACAAAAAATAATCATGAGTGCCGGATCAACGTTTATTTATTAGACCACTTTGTAACCCTGTTTGGACGTCAGTAAAACACTAAAACAAAAATATAGCCACAAGCGGGTGCAAATAGTATATTTTCACGCAAAGTACCCTAAAAACTCATTCTGTGTAGTTGAACGATGCTAGAAGGGGCTAAATCCCGGTACGTGGGTCGTTCATTCTTCACACATAGTACAATGGCTGAAGGTGCTGCAAATTTTTACAGTAAATTTACCAAAGGGCACCTCCCTTAAGTTGGCCACGCTGTAGAAGCGATCCCACAAGTAAAGTACATCCGATTATATGTGCTTAGTGTACGTCGTTCGACGCAGCGCCGTTGCACGGGAACAGGTTTCACTAAGAAAATCACACTGACATTTAGAAAGGCCTATTAGCAGAGAAAGCATGGGTAATTGACCTATACCTATACCTTCTGCTGCTACTTGGCCGCCGTAAACATCGAGGCAAACCTACTTTCAACAAGCGTAATCGACATTCGCTCGTACAAAATGAGGTCCCAAAGATACCCAATTTCTGTAAATCGCAAGCTGCAAGCTATCTGACTTAGTGTACTTTTATGCACTAACTTTATGATAATTGCACTCAAGTTACAGCTGCATAAAATACGCAGTTTTCCCTTCCGGACTATTGTGCTACCCTTCTCAATATCTTTCTGTCAAAAGGCAGAAGGATCTCCGCAGAGGCTTATGACAGTCAACTTCTAAACGCAAGAAATTGGCCGATACAAAACAAATTTGCAAAATAAGTATGGACCTCAACACTTGGCCCTGATGAATTTAACTTGCTAAACTGATATGGACTCTAGCGCCAACATATGTCTTATTTTTTGGGACAATATCTTCCCTATGGAAAGTTTAGATAGGCATAAACAGTAGAGTCTAGGTAACACCTTCTATCTACCAGACTGTCCTCGTAACTATAGTCCTGCTTTTATTCATAAAACTTTTCTCTGAAAATTCAACCTGCCGTCTATTGCTTACCCATTATCTGTGTGAGGAATAAAATGAAAGCACAGTAGCAAATTTTTCAAAACGATAAATCTTGCTGCTTATAGTTATTTTAAATTGCGTTTTATATCACACGGCATAAGTGTGATTTCGATACCATTCGTACAGATTGCACTCATCGCCACAACCCTTTGTTGAAATATTCATTTTACAACTCTGATCGGTTCACTGATGATAGGAAGTCGTTACCTTAAGTTAACGACGATCTTGTTTATTTCCGTTTTACTGGGTTAAGCTTATCAGGTTGTCTTGGCGATAAAACCGTGCTTTTACCCCTGCTAGAGTCTCCTGACTTGGCATCCTGTCCCCGAATTTTCAAATTTAAGATTTAACGTCAGTCGTCTACCCCTGGTGTAATATGCTTCATTTCCGAAGCCTGACATCAGTCAGTTAACTTTTCAGAGTTCAGATTAGGATAACCGCCCCCACTAGAACGGCAGAAAAGAGGAGAAACACTGAGAATACTTAAAGTGGTAAGATGAAGAAATTCAATGTTCGCAGAAGGGTCCAGCAGCTCCTCCTTGTGCTACTGAATGACATTTTGCTGCACATAAATGGCACATCTTGAAAACTGGAAATGGGATGTAAAATTAGTGCGTCAGATGAATTGGCAAAACAACAGCTTTGTTTGAGTTAAATTAAGCTCTCGTGTTCATCACAAACACTGTAACACATCAAATGGAGGCTGGAGGAGCAAGAGGCGACATCACGGACAACTCGAGCCCTCCGATAGTTAAAGGCCCACACGTTCGCCACGTTTAACATGTAGCTTGAACTCCAGTTTTGGCAAGTCCGTTTCTGCCCGTCACCTATCCAGTAGTACTTCCAAGACCTAGAAATAAATTTTCAAAATGTGGTGGTCACGGTACAACAAAACAAACGTTCGGAATACTACTAGTCCTTACAAACAGAAGGTAGAAACAGAAGAAGAAGAAGAAGAAGAAGAAGAAGATGATGATGATGATGATGATGATGATGATGATGATGATGATGATGATGATGATGATGATGATGATGATGATGATGATGATGATGATGATGATGATGATGATGATGATGATGATGATGATGATGATGATGATGATGATGATGATGATGATGATGAACAGGTGAAAGTTCGAGCTCTTGGAAAGTAAACATATTTGTTTTGCGATTGTTTTCGGCTACTATCTAGCGTCTCATAGGAAGAATATCGAAAAGAAAATATGCAAAACTTACGATCGATATGAGAACGAAAGCAAAATTCAGGGAGGCGAGAGGGAAAAGTCGAAGCCGGCAGATAAAGTGGAAGTGTTGTGAAGCGCAACACAGCATTCAGCCCCAACTCACAAGATCACCAAAACAGTGAGTCTATCTAATGTACCTATGAAAGTCAAAAATAGTACTGTGGCATTCACTTGAGCCCGCTGCGAGCCCACATTAAGGCCCTTAAAAGCTTCTGCGCAGTTTAAAATTGGTAATGGAGACCCGTTTGCATATATTTGTTTCAGCCAGCCGCTAGGACTCGCAATCAATTTTCAAAAAGGGTTATCATTTTATAGACATTTCATCGAAATATCTGCGAAAGTGCGCGAAAATGAGCAATTGGCAGACCGTCTCAGGCCATTTGTTTATCATGCAGTTTTGAAACCCAAAGGCTAACAATAGGCGTGGCCACCCGCCTTATAATGCAGTTGTCTCCTCTGCTGTTCATGACGATTTTGCGATTGGAGCATCCCAGAGTTCGAGTCTTCCTATTCTGCCGTCATCCATTGTTTGTGGAGTCTATAAAGGCATGTAATTTAACCTGTTCCTCAAAATCGTTCAGTCTACCCAGAGGCAACTAGTGATAGGGTCTCACCAAAAGCTTCCGTTTGTCCTGGACCGATTGAACAAGGTCAGCAAGAATTAGGTACGTATATAGGGCTATTTGCAACTGGCTTGTCAAAGTCCTCGACGGCAGAAAGTCAGACGCACTCTCGAAATCTTTTTTCTCGTATCTTTACCTTCGAGGCCATTTCGACGTCACGCTTTTCACTTGCCCAGCAAGCTTCAGTGATAATCGTGCGCCCCATTTCTGGGTTTCTTTTTGACTGCCACCTTTGGTGACAGCAGAATTCGATTCCTGGTTGCTTACCAGTCCTTGATGGCAGTGCTGAATCATGAATCTTCTCACCCTCCTGCTAAGGTTGTTCCAAATATCGTGCTATATCGTACCGTATCCCTAGGGGAGTATGCGTTAAAGCCCACATCGGTTCGGACAGACGGCTAAAGTGGTTCCGATTGGTCGGTTAGTTGTCGCCTTCGTAGCTCTTGCGTACAAACAAACTTGTAACTGAGCCGGGATGACATTTTGACTTGGAAAAACTAAAAAATAAACCAAGGCTGGCGTAATAAATTCTGCCCAGTTTATGTTGTGCAGCAGAATCCACACTAGACCATCCGAACTTAAGTGTAAGGATGCCGGGCCGTCCACGTACTTTCTCTGATGGCAGAATATAAGACGGAGAACTATGCTCGGAGCCCTACGCCCGTCAGGAGTATGAAGGGCACTGCCGAACGAAAGGCGTATGAAGGATGCAAAGTGTCTATCCAGGAAGGCGTAGATGGCGAATTCCCTGTGTGCATTTGCTGAAGTTCTAAGGCACTGCTTTACGATACCAAATTGGAGGGCAGTGTTACGCTAAAGTTTACGGAAGCAGGATATGTTTGTCATCAGACGATATACATCACCCTCGTCCTTCTGAATTCTGTTGGGGTGTTGTTGTTGTTGCTGGTCAAAACCTGGTCATTTGCTGTGTGGAGTGGAACGCCAAGGTACGGGCTTGACCTGAGCCCTCCCCCGTCACCGATCTTCTTGACTCTGTCTTGACACCCGGTCCAGGTGGGGAGTGGGGAAGAGAGAGTGCGGTAGGTGCTGCGCAAGTCTACATTTACTTTACACTAATTCACTCCCAAGTCACCGTCCCTTCTCCGACTTGCTGTAAAGTCTAAAGTGGGCATCGTTCGAAACGACGGTCGAACTGCCATACGTGAAATATATTTAAATTTTGGATTACGATTGTTGACGAGGAAGTCCGAGTTCTCCATTAGACCAAAATACCCGGATAAGCGTTTATCTATGGGAAAAACGTAGTGGACCAGGTGCCTTATGCCATATTTCTGATTTTAGTGTTTATTAACGAGAACAATCACGTAACCCGTTGTACTCCGGTATTCAGGCGATCCATGGGTTTTTGAACCTCGTCCATTTACTATGCCGACAACAATGCCTCTACTTGCATAAAGTAGGTGGACTAACTCCTGAAATGTCAACCAAAATTTTGAAATGAGTACTCGTTTCGAAAAGATTAATTATGTAGAGGTGTTAAACTAATCATCATGCAGCATGATTCTATAATGATCCAGTTACCTCAGTGTGTCGGCTTTCAAATGAATTTATTTTCGACTGCATGCAAAAGCTTTACTGCGTAAAAAAGTGACTACTTACGTAGCATGCAATTTTCTTATTGATTTTCGATGTCCATGAAAATTCAATTATATTTCCTAGAAAAAATTCATAAAAATATTCTTTCTTTTACATATTCAGTGGAAAATCACGTCTTCTTCCGATTTTATACTCGAGGACAGAGTATTATTTGATTTTCAAAAACTTCTCCAATTCTCGAATAAATTTGAATCCGACCAGCTGTTACATTTGCAATCAGGGTTTCAAAACTACAGGCCATATATTTTCGCGCACGGAAAACCATACATCTCTCTACGGTATTAGGAGGAGACCATATAAGGTTCATAAACTTAAGCTCTGGATTTGAGAAATACTTTTAACTTTAGAAGCCATATTTGTAAATGAAGATACATGACGTTTTATGGACGGCCATTTCACGTTATTAAAAAATCTCACAATGAGAAACTTTTTTGAATCCGAGTAATGCCCTTTCTTCGAGTATAAAGTTGGAAAAAGACGTAATTTTCTAACGAATAAATAAAATAAGTAATATAATTATGCATTTTTCCCATGAAATATAATTGAATTTTCCAGGGCATCGAGAATCATTGAGAAAATTGCATGTTTCTTAGGTAGTCATTTTTTACAGAGTGTAGTTCTTGCATGCAGTCCAAAATAAGTTCATTCGAAAGCCGACACCCTGAGGTAACTGGATCATTATGGAATCATGCTGCATGCTGATAAGTTTTACAACACTACTCAATTCATCTTGTCGAAACGAGAACGCATTTTGAAATTCCGGTTGACATTTCATGACTTAGCCCACCTACTACAGATGTATAAAAACAATACGGAAACCGACATCAACACGGGTCTAAATGTGAGTTCCAGGAGGCATCTTAAAAGAAGAAGAAGAAGAATAAGAAGAAGCGATCGCTGGAATAAAGACTTCATTAGCTTGATTTCAAGAGTCACACTCGAACCAATCATCAAAGACAGCACTTGATAGGTGGAAGGGGTGCAGGTGGATTGTACTTTTTGTGGGATGCAGATATACAATGCTACCACACGCCTATTAATCGCGGTCCCCGCATTCATCGTGGATGGTGCAGTAGGGGGGGGGGGACTTTTGTTCTCTTGCAGCGGTCAAGTCGGTAATTGCCGCAATTACACTATCATGTTAATGACTGCACAACTGACGACGGCTGCGGCCAGTTAAGCAATTGCCGCAGGCAGAGTACCCTCCGTGGTGAATGTCAGAGCCACTTTTTATGATTGGTATGTGCTAGCACAGCCAGGGCATTTTATAAATAGGGCAACGCCTGCGCACCCCGTATCCCTATCTGACGCTGACTTTGATGTAGGGTTCGGGTGCGAATTTGCAGGTCAGACAAATAAAATTCTTCCTTCAGCGATCGCACCTTCTTCTCCATAGGTTTCGGCGTGCCAGATAAAATTAGCCGCTAGATTGGTTGGTTTATCTATAGTTAACTGTCGACAGTGAATTGCATGTCTCCGTTTCGAAGCTTAAACGCCTCAAGTTAACTCACCTTCATCATATAGGCTCCTTCTGAAATGCCCCTTCACCCTGTCTCAGAACGCTCCCGTAGGTACTCAAGTGACCAGCTTAGACAAGCGTGTGTTCAGACAATCCCAGCTGCCTATGCCACACTTGAACACACCTCCACTTTGCTTAGTGCTACGGGAACCGCTTGACCACAAGCATTCTTGACCTTGTTCATACGAACATTCAAAAGTAGCCTGCAATATAGACAATGTATCTCGACAGGAGTTAACGGCGTCAGCAGACACCCAGTGGTCTCCCAGTGGACAATGACACCAGAGGGATCAACCGAGGTTTCTGTACCCAATAAACACCTCATGGTAAGGTCTCGTATCTTATCCTGCTGATTACGAATTCAGATTCTGATTTCGGCGCTAAGGTGACGCCTACTATTCTAACTGCTACACGTTCCTCAACTCTGTAATAACCAAAGTGTTCTCCAGATGCATTTTCGGCCACGAAGAGGCATGCATCGTAAGTTAGTGTCGCCTTGTGGACGAGCGCACACTTTGTTATGTTTTCGCCATAACGCCTAGCTGGTAGTCCCATTCTACAAGTCTCTACGATCGGATCCCGTAATGAGAATTAAACAACAGGGGTGGGAGAATAGGAAGCCTACTGTTGAACCCTAATACGAAAATTCTGGTGATAAAGTCACACACAGAGGTGTCCAAGGCCGGCCTGGACTTGGGCCAATCATATCATGCATTTGTGATGTTAGCATTTCGACTGGGCTTCTGACTCGTCTGAGTGACGGGCGTCCCTCCAATCCTGCCCGTGGCTAGCACGATATCAACACGCGCACGCCGTAAGGGAGGATCGACAGGAGGGCGTACGAATGAGCCAATTAGGGCGGTTCCACCTAACACATTAAAGCATTTGGGGTCCATGCCGATGCCAACCGAATAGTGTACGACTGGCATAATTACCCAAATTAGTGCCGTTTGTAAAGCTTTGGGTGACGTTTCAATAAGGTCAACACTGGAGAATCTGTCTTCAAAACCCACTACTGCATTCATCATTCAAATAAATCCAAAGAAATCGACACTATTGTAATACGCCCTGATGGCATATTCAAGCATGAGACGCCCGATCCGCTCTTACAGTGCCCAGGCGCACGAAGTTACTAACAGTTGGTGTGTGGCCCGCGTAAACGGATTATTTAGCATTGTCTGCCATCGCGCCCACGCCCACCTCTGGTCACATTGGTTTAGTGCGGTGGGTTCTATACATATATGCATCATTTTAAACAAATTCACTTGCAGGTCATCGCCGCGCCTACCCTGCGGCACACGCATTGGGTGTTGTGGCTTATGACGATCGAAATGTCCGTTGACTTTTGAGGATCCCCCTATACCCACCTCAGAATGTAGGCTGTCACAGACGTTCATGTGTATGTACACTCGTCCGGTTTGTCTGCCTCCATGCTTATCGTCACTACCTCATACGTGTAGACTGAACGCTTAAGATTGACGGCAGCGTTTCAGCAGACTCTAACAAACGCCGCCAGACGGACGGCGGCTGTGGCCTGTCCTGTCTCTAATCAGCTTGAGTGGATCTTTTCGCTGATATGTAATTAGGGGCCAAGGAGGGAGTTAGGCTGATTCTCCGTGGCCTTCCTCGACTATCTGGCGTGCTCTTGATTTGTCATTGCTGACTAAAAGTTTTGTTTTTAAAGGTTAAGAACCGGTTGATTAACTCAGTTCTCCAGCTTTATAACAGTCTTAGTTATTCGGGTCTCGTTTATGTGAGTTTATGGGCCAGAATGCATGTGTCAGGCATAGGTGATGACTTCGTGCAACATCGGACATTGCACTCAAGCGCGTCTCCGACCGTCCTGACCCTGTTTTTTTCCGTTAAAGCTAGGCAATGTTCGCCGCTGCTTCTCCATGCAATGGTAGTCGCAGTGGAGGAAAAAACGATAGTTGTAACCGAAAAATTTCATTTCTTTCAGTTTACACAATTGAACTGTAGAGTAAACTCTCGGTTCAGGAATCTTGTCGGCTTCCCCAACATTCATCCTGGGACGCGCTAATCTGTCAGTGAGTAGGATTTACTCATAGAATAAGGTACGCTATCGCTCGAGGTCAAAACATGCGAGGGCACTACTAACGGTGGAATAGTAGACAGTACAACAAATAACTACTCACCAACGCTGGCCCATAGAATCTCTTTGCTTGTCCATCCCGATTAGACGTGTCCTGTTATTCGCGAGTTTACCATATGTAAACTGCTCCCAGGTCTCGGCCAACAGTTCTGCCTTTTGTTCATAAAAATACATCGATTAGTTTAGTTCACTCGTCAAAACTGGCTGTTGACAAAAGCCAAAGGCGAGTTTCAGGAAGCAGATAAATATAGGGGTACCCGATCGCCACACGTTTCGAATTCACACCTAAATCCCTCATCATGTGCAACAGTAGATAAAGTTAATGGAAGCACAAGGGTTGCGGCTTTTGCAATATGTGGCCATTATGTCTCCACATCATCCACAATAAGCAGCTCCTTCCGTCATTGCATAAAGTCGTACTTCATGACACAACGACGACATGATCGTCCGTATGCAGTTAATTTTTGCTTTAGTTTCATTCCTGGTATTGGTTATTGGTACAATAACGGCTCAGCAATCCGACTTACAGACACATGCGTGACTAATTACTCTGTCAAAAGCGTTTTACCGCTGAATTTGGAGAGAGGAGATCGTTACCCTTATTTGATAAACCACAGGTGGGAGAATCATGACTTAATTATCTCGGACCCACGTGACTGTTAACGGTCAATGGTTTGGATGGCTATGTAATTTGGTGAACTATGAGATTTTGGGGACGCCGTTTGGGCGTTTTTTACGTTAAAAATACTTTCTTGTGGGAACTCATGACATTTCATAAGTTATCACATCTACTGTACTCTAAGCAATGGAAGACCGTTAGAGGCAGTTTGTTTAACGGTGAGGTAACCTCTTCAGTTCACCGATCTTTTGAGGCCCCAAATGGACATTAGAAGTCATGCGATGGACGGAGATTTAGAAAAGTTCAAAAAAACCCTGCTCGGTTACAAGCCTGCGAACCAGGCAAATCCTCTCGGCAGTCACGCACTGCAGGTGGGTTAACTTATGAAATGTCAGCAGAAATTCCGAAATGAGTTTCCATTTCGAAAAGATTACTTAAGAAGGGTTGTAAAACCAATCCTCATGCATCATAATTCTATAATAATTCAGTTACCCCAGGATGCCGGTTTTCGAACAAACTTCGTTTTGGCTGCATCCAAAATCTATACTCCGTAAAGGATGACTACATATGTAGCATGCATTTTTTCTTTGATTTTCGAAGCCGCTAAGGACTTAATTATACTTCGTGGACAACAGGCAAGAAAATATTTATTCATTTGCTCGTTTAGTACGAAATAACGTCTTCTTTCAATTTTACACTCAAAGGAACGGTATAATTCGATTTTAGAAGAGTTTCTAATTGTGAGATTTTTCAATACCGCGAAACTGGCTTTCATAAAACGTCATATCTCTGCATTCACCAATGTGGCTTGTAAATTTAACAACTGGACACAAATTCACCTCTAATTTTATGAACTCTTAATGTTGCCCTTTATTGCTGGAGAGAAGTGTATGGTTTTCCGCACGAGGTAATTTCACGGCTTGTAGTTTGGGAACCCTGAATGCAAATGTAACGGCTGGTTGGGTTCAAAATTGTTCGGGAATTAGAAAAGTTTAATAAAACCAAATTCCACTCTTCCTTCGAGTCTAAAATTGAAAGAAGATGATATTTTCCACTGAATGAGCACAAAATGAATATTTTGTGCCTGTTGTCCATGAGATATAATAGAGTCTTTAAGGGCATCGAAAGTCAATGAAAAAATGCATGCTACATATGTAGTCATTTTTTACGGAGTATAGATTTTGGATGCAACCAAAAAGAAGTTTTTTCGAAAGCCGCCGTCCTGGGGTAACTGAATTATTATAGAATTATGCTGCATGGTGATTGGTTTTACAACCCTACTTAAGTAAAACTTTCCAAACGGAAGTTCGTTTCGGAAGTTCGGTTGAGATCTCATGAGTTAGCCCATTTGCTGTACGCCTTCCTGCCTCCGATCTAGACTTGTGTCTTTGTTTCGATTTGAAGAAAACTATTAGACAGTAAGCTTGGATTTCTTCATTTACTTGAATCGGTGGAACCGCAATCGCTGGAAAAGGGCCAACGAACAAGGCTGCGCGCTATTTAATGGTGAAACTTTTTCAAGAGGATTAGACTTAGCACCAAAAACTTTTCCTTGTGATGGCGATCAGAACATAATAACTGGAGAAATTATTCGTAACGTTACGGTGCCCACATCTAATGAGCTGCTGCCTAGAATTATCACATTTTAGCATTATGACAGGACACAAACATATAAATAACCCATTTCGGCTTCCTTATTCTAAGCTCGGAGACAAACTACGCACAGCCGACTTGATTCACATTTTAAATCCTAATGTTGCTTCACGGCTAGGGAAGATCACCATATGGTGAAGAGACCTGTGATTACAGCAATCCAACCAGATAGTTCGTTTTATTTCTGCAAACTAAAGCTCTGATTTCGGGAAGTGGGAAGGCTCTCTTTGTAATATTACTGTAGACTTCACGAATAGTTCCATCTCTAACAGAACTATTTTCCCAACCAGGGTATTTATTCCACCTTACCGTTTTTTGACAGCTCGAGGAGGTTGAACAGAGTTTAATGGATACCTACACAATAAGATTTCTTGGCACCATCAATTTTCCTGTCTGGCATTCAACAGCTTTCTATCGTTTCTCTGCATTAATAATGAGTACACAGTCACGAGACTTCGTTAAGGATAAGAAAACAGCAAGACTGATCTTTTAGAAAAAATGGACAAATCATTAAAAAATCAACTATAAATGGCGTCAAAAAGGGACAAGAGGAGGAAGATAATATGCAAAGGAGTAAAAAACAGAAATGATGAAGTGCTACAAGGATAACGTCCGATTTACCAAACGATTGCGTTGTTTGCACAGGTCTAGATTTTTTCTCGCATGCGAGCCACCTCAAATGAATGTAATGTCTAAAGTATTTCTTTAAAGAAAGCACTCAGAGGTTCCTTTGTTGTCAACGGAGTGTCCGTGATGTAGGCGCTGTGTGAGAAAGAGGAGCGGGATACTTGTTTCCTGGCTTTCAAAGCTGCGCAAGAAAGCACTTAACGAATCTGATTGCCGCTCTGTTTGCGTTCGCCGAATACATTTTCACCTACGTCATATGTGAATTCATAGACGCAATCCGCGGTAGATGGTCTATCTCATAAAATGTTTACTGAAATTCTGATCTTTGTTTTTGATTTGACTGGGTGAGGTTGTAATGCTGATAAGCGCGCAACGTAATCTCAACATTTTTTAGTCACGGTAGGATGCCAACCCATGAAGAAGCTTCTTTCCGACCAATTTAAAAATCCACGTTATTTAAATATTGCTACTTAATGCTACTATGTACTTCCCCTACTGACTTTCGATGGCGATATATGTTCAAACATAATTGTAAAAACCATGCACAAAAATATTCTCACTTACGCTCATCTGGTGTACATTATATCTTCTTCAATTTGTTTACGTAGAAAACATTGTCTTTTGGTTATAGATGTCTGCAACTATGTGATTTTCTAAGGCTGTAAAATGTCCACTAATACAGCAACGTATCTTCCTATTTGTTAATTCTGCCCTTGAATTATGCCTCGTGATCCGCATTCGCTGCAACACTTTGTATGCCCTGCATGACATCTTCCTAACAGTTTAGAGAAATATACGACTCTCCCCACACGGAGCGTACACATTATGTCGTTTTGGAGCACTAAACAAAAGTGCTACTGCCGAGCAGGTTCAAAGTTACTCGGGATGGGAAAAGTTTATAAAAACCGACAGACAGCCCTTCCTTGAACCAGCACTTGATAAAGCGTAATTTGCTAACAAATGAATACAAGAAACAATACTTATGTGCATGGTTTGTCTAAAATATGGTGGAACTTATACGGGCATCGCACACCAACAGAAGAAATTCGTACTGCTTTATCAGTCGTTTCTTACAGGTGTCCAGAAAGAAGCTTGTCTAGAAGCCGGCGCCGTAGCGCGGATGAAATATGTTGAGATTATGTCCCATGATAATGAGTATTGCAACCCTGCTTAGGCAATCATTTCGAATCAGAAGTATTTTAACGTTTTGTCTACCCTTTCATGAGATAGTGCATAGGCAGGGCGTCCCCGTCATTTTACTAGGGAAGTTATTTCTAGGTCTGAAAAATATGCCCTAAGGCATATTGTAAATCCTCTCAGGGGTGTACTGTAACGGTGACACAATCATGTTTGTAGTACTTCCGTCCTACAAATACAGCGATATTTTAGCGGTTTTTTGAAAATAAACATTTAGGCGAGTCCTTTTGAAAACGATAAAACGCTCTTTTTGGGACTGGCTCAGACAATCATGTTTAACCTGATTTTTTGTAGCAGTCGAGTCCAGCCTCCACCATTTCGCTGCAGTATGTTTTACTTGTATTTTAGACAAGCGTGCAAAAATGACTCTGTTTGCCTCATATCGGTACTAAAAGTGCCCATGTCTTTTTTCACCCCTCGCATTTACGGAAAAATTGGCGAAGAAGCGAGTGAAAGTACACTCAGCCCAGTCCTCACATGGCGCCAATGAACCAAACAACGCTGTACAGATGCTACGCCGAATAAGAATTTGCGGTTCCTAATGGGAATGGGAAGACCAATGATTTATGTATTACTGTGACAAACCTGCATCCAGAAATGAACCTTAGATGACAGAAGGAACTGGACAATAAAGTATCTTTCCTCAAGGTTCACTGTGTATGACAGAGAGACGACTTAATAAAACGGTCGGCCTTCTACCAGAACAAACGAAATGGACGATACCTAAATTTCATGTTTTTAGTACGCACGCAAAGCAGCCGAAATCTTATTTAAACTCTCTTCAGAAAGGTAGGAAAATGTTTTTCAGTGAAATAGTAAGCTCCGAATTTGCCTGGTTCAAAGCAACTTTTTTTAGACGTGTTTATCCAACTTACTTAACCTAAAATTAAGGCCAGCCCCTTTGGCCAGACTTGACAAAGGGTAATCCAGTCAGTGGTGACACCTGGGCTACTGATGTCATAAAGAACTGGCGTGAGGTGCCCATAAAATTGGCTTTTTACGAGCTGCCTGTCGGCAGTTTATGAATATTACGCGCTTATCCCACTGTGGCTAATGGACTTCGGCCCAAACATTCATCAAATCCCGATCTGCGCTTATAGATCTACTCCGAGTTCGCAGTTACTTTCTGAGGAAATTAAAAAGCAATAGTAAAGGTGGCTTTTGACCAAACCACCTCGTTTTTGGACCTTAGGGTTTGATCGGATAATTGAGCATTCGAGTTTTCATAATTGGTCTAAATTACCTCCGAGGTTTAAGATTATTGTCGAAGACATCTAAATTTTGTCTTACCGATAGAGTCGCTGTCTATATTTTTTGGGCTTGATGCCTGATATATTGGGTAGCATGATAGTTCTTCTAGGTGCTAGGGGCTTATGAGCTCCTTCTAGCCAACTTCTGTTTAGTAGACCTTCACTTATTTCGAAAAATAGAAATAATTCATTCTACACGCGACAAGCTTTGGCCTATCCAAGCGTGGCTTTATGTAGAGAGCAGATCGGAGTGATTTCTGTCATAAGATTCACAAGTCGGCCGAGGCTTTTGACCGTAGAACCAAGTTTGTCGGGTTCTGAGATCTTGTAAAATTCATTTGTGTAAGCCCCCTTATTTTCGTGGATATGGGGAAATTCAATACGCCTGCGTTCTTGCCCTATTCTCATTTAAATTTTAAAGTTCTTCCTGAGACCTGATGACGTCCGGCCGGAGATGCTGGTTCAGGAAGTAAAGTCATGTTGTTCCTAGCATTATTTCTGAACAAACCTGTGCAGAAGGACGCATCGGCTACGGAAGAGTTCTGCGACCGCTCTTCACCCGCTCACCCCCCCCCCCACTCATTCCTGGTCTTTACAACCACTACCAGCGTCCTGCGCTTCAGTGACCCTCCAGGCAAGAACGACCAATAGCGAGGCGGAGGGCCGCGGGCAGCAATCCCGGCACAAAAACAACAGCTGTAGCAGGCGGCGCTTCCACGCTCTCTGTTGCTTCGTATAGCTAGCTTTCTGTCCGCCTCACGCTCTCTTCCAATTCGCTGCTGAGACCGCGTGAGGTTTGCACTAGCCTGGCGAGTGCTCGAAGCCAATCAACGCTGCTCCATCTCTGATTGGCTGGCGGACTTTGAGGCAGAGCAAAAAGTGCACACACGCGCTGGGGCTCTGATAACTTCAGCGGCGAACACGGGACAGAACTTGCTCTGAAAGGCCGCTTGAGTAGCTGTATTCAGGATCACAGGTGCACTCTTACACTTTAGTAAAGTTGTCCAACCCAGTCCGTCTTCCCTGAGCTCTGATCTGAGAAGCTTTGTTTCGTCGGCCATTGGGAACTCTGGAGTCAGCCTCCGATCTCAACACAGGTTTGCAGGTCAACAGTTTCCGTTAGCAGATGAAGAAACATAGTTTGCCTTATAAATAGAGAGATTTGAACTTAAGCCTGGCGTGATAGCACATGAGGACTCTAGTGGTCAGTGTGTGAGGAGACTTACCGCCAAGTTAACTACCGGTAGTTGGCGCATGTGTGCCGGTAAGATTTTTGAGAGAGGTCGATTGGTAGTAGTAAGTAGGGCCTTGAATCCGCCATCTCCGAAGACTTCCCAGCCGATATCACGACAGGCCTTCTCCGCCTGTGCATAGCCGCGGAACTCTCCGGCTTGAATTTTGCGCGGGTACGGGGCGAGGAAGACCTGGGTGTGTCCAGGACAAAAGAAGCTGCAGAATTCGAAACTGCGACTGCACTCAAATCTATGCAACAGATTTCCCATCAGTTAGTATTTCCTGTGCCAGCCATTCCGTCAAGGCATATGATATCAAACACTGAGGCTTTGGAGTCACCAGTAGACTGATGACGAAAGGCGTGCCGGACTTTCGGCCACCAGAGAGTGTAGAAAAAAGGCCTTTTCCAACTGGAAACGTTGTATATTTTTAAAAATGTAACCACTGACGCAGTAGGAATCACATCCACGCATATGCAGACAAGTCGAATTATTGTCGGAGGAGTGTTTATCTGACATACAGGGTACAAAGTCTTCGACTACCGCGAGAGAAGCACGACTGACGTTTTGACCAGGATATTCTTACTTTTGAATGGTTGTTCCGACCAAAAAATTCCTAACATACCGTTTTTTTCCGTCAAGAGTGATTTTATGTTTGCATGAAATCATCGGTTTTGCTCTTCCCCTCCCTTGTCAGTTAAAATCCTTTGCTGGCGTGTAGTTCCAGTCGAGAACCTAATAGAACGCCTTCTACCCAGAACCACGGATTTTCGTCCTGCTTGATTTTCGAGGAAAGTAATGCAAAGACGCGGAAGAAATCCTGTGGAACAAGGCTTTTCAGGCCCGGTTAGGAAGTTGATGGGAATATTTGAGCTGGAATCTATCAGCTACCATTAGACAACCGCGTACTATTCACATGCTGCTTTTAGGTAGTACCGGTTCTGCTTATGTGGCAAATTGTTAAGGTTGTTTTTTATTGGCACATCCAAATACACAAATGAGGAGGTGCTGTAACTGACCAAAAAAGTCCTTTCTTGCCTGTCAGACTGATCGGTGGTCTTCACTGAAGATACTGGAGTATCCTTACCCATAATAATGCTATTCGTGACCTTGGTTACATGCTTATAATAGGGGGTTGGTGAGACAATACAATCGCCACATTTGATTTCTCTGCGAGTCTGATTTTCCACATTTCCCTCCCTTATAGTGTGACCGTCGTTTGTCATCTTACAGTACGCTTATAAGACTACGGCTCGAAAAGAATTGAGGCGCTAAGTACTAAGGAAAAATTCCAGTTTTTTAGCAATGGCGTCTGCGGAAATTGTAACTAATATGGTTTGCAACTGTCTTCAGCTACTAAACCGATATTTTGCCTTTGTCGTTGAGCGAGTTGAAATGTCAGAACAGAATCTTGCAACGCAGCCATGAGGTCTGACCGTGACCACAACACGGCTCGCTGTGTCGAACCGCCTAGTCGTTTAACACAGCCGCACAGACTCGAGACGTCGCTGTTCTAGAAAGACGACTGATCAAAATTCAAGAACTTCTGTGGTACATTCTCAAAAACTGTTTTTGAAAATTCACCCAGTCTTCCCCCTGAGTTGCTTCCTTTGCATTCGGACAGGCTGAGAAGTGATGATCGATGCGGCTTTGTTCCGAAGTGAGGATGTTTTAACCACCAAATTTTGCTTCGCCGACTCCCTTAAAAGCACTAATGCAACGAACAGCCGTTTCTCCTCTGCTAAGTGGACCATTGAGAAGACGAAAGTGTCCGCAGAATTAAACCTGTAATCTTGTCAAGGTTTCAGGGGGCTTAATCGGTTCTCCGTTGTTTTTCTCTGTTTGGTTCTGTCCATTGGATTCCTCATAGTAGAGTATGCTGCTCGATGGCATGCCACTTGGACTTAATCAATTAATTCAAACCTGCCATCACAGAATAAGAACCATGATTCATGTAAATGACGAAGACGGTAGCCAAAGTTTCGTCGATCAACCTTCATCGGACTTAGAATTTGAAATCCCCAATGTGAGTTGTTCAAAGCAACTTCGGCATAAACTGGTGTACAGAATTCTTCCGAACGTTTTTGTTTTCTAGTTTTCGGTTTCTAAAGCGAATTTTCCACCCTTCAGCACTTGGAGTAAGATAAATGAGCGCCCGCTCGACGGAAATTACGGACCCAAGCACGGACATCTAGAATAACAAGTTCCGGTCTATGAGTCGCCGTTAGCGTTTTGTACCTCAAGCCCGGGATGGCGAGCCCGGAAATTTTAGTTAGAGACGAGTTTGTCAGCCCACCACTGACATCATGGGTCTACTCAGTGTCAGCCACCATTAAGCGTGCGAAAATTCCTGTTGGTCTGACGCTAATTCATCAAATTGGGGCATAAGGTGGGATTCGCACATTTTAGGCCAGAAACCTAGTTATTGATCGAACAATGACAAGTAATTCCTCATCGTATGAACCGGTTCCAGAGACAAGGGAGATGGGGACGCATATTTCTGCTTTATTTTTTCGTGGTTGAGCAGCCTTTCTTTCTTCCAAGATATCAATGGGAGGTTTACAGCAGTGTCGAGCTTTACAAGGACAGAAATCAATTTAAACTGCAACGTTTAACTCGACCTCTTGAGGAATTTACCTTTTTACCGTCCTTGACCGACGATGACGCCTTATTGTCCTACAGTATGAAAAGAATTTTGTCTGAAGTCAACGAATGTAGGTAAACAATAGCCCAAATTCCCTATAGACCATTTTTCAAGTGTTTGTACTTACCGCCGGAATCGGGAATTGAACCACTCGACTGGACGCCTAGAATGAACAGACGTGTAACCCCCCAGAGGATAGGTGAACTTACCAGTGGCAGACGTAGCCATAATTTGTCACTTGTGCCCAATTTGATAAAAACGCTCTCCTGCTTAGCCTCGGGGTTTTGAGACGCCGTCTTAATTGCGATGCCTCCGCTATGATAAATCGCTCTTTGGGGCTTGTGGGCACTCCGAGCGTAACTGAGATACGGATCTTCCAGCCTAATGACCTGCGTAAAGCAAAACCAGATGCTCAGTGGAATTGGTTTATTGTCAAAAAATGGTGTTATAATATACTGGCCTAATCAGGCGTGACTTTCCGACGCGCGATATTGCCGGGCAAGTAGCTGCTGGAAAGAAACCAATAAACGACCCTGAGCAAAACAGCCTTATAGGGATTTAGTACAAATTCCCAAGTTGCCAGACGACTAATTCCTCACTATTTGTTTGAATGTATTTAAATGCGTGAAAGCGAAATTGAAGGGAGCTTTTAAGGCAGGCAAATAACCACAGAGCGTCACTCTACCATTGTATAATCCCGACCGAAACCGACAGGACAAGGGGCCCGTGACTAAGTGGTTGGAGGCGTTGGACTTCCAACTAACAGGTCGCGAGTTCAAACCTCAGGCGTTCCACACCTCGGGGTTGGGTATGACTGGCTGACAACGGCTAATAAGCCACAAATGGCCACTCCAGTCTCCCTTGTCTTTGTCGGTAATACCATTCTGCCTATATCATGCGTCGCTGTACAGCTCCTGTTTGGGATCGAGGGAGAGACCGTAAGGCACAGCGGAACGAGTGAGTTCCGTAAAAACCATCGGTGAGCGCCCCTGTACCACCGAAGTTAATCACACCCCGGTCCTTTGAGGAGTCAAGGGTTACCCGAAAGCACACTTTTACTGACAGTAGGGCCACGGATGGACGGCATGAAGAAGTTGGCCAGCGCAAGTCATAACGGGCCATTTTGCAGACGAAAAGGGGTTCTGAGATCCGGGCTTAGTCCCTCGCACTGCATATCAATCTTTATAATCACCAAGCAGGACAACAATATAGTAAGCTTCATCGATGACGCAGAGGAAGTATCCTTGGGTTGCTTAAATGAACTAATATGAGAAATGAGTGCAATTTTAGGATTCCAAGGAATGTGTTGGAACAGGGATATTTTCCACTCAACGTGGAATTCCCCTACAATCACCCTGAATTCCACCGGCCGTTCCCTTTCCACTTAACTTCGGGGACTTGACAGGCTGCATTCTGAGGGACTCAGTTTGTCTTACCATCATGACGACTGGCATCAGCTCGGAGACTGTAAAGGCTGAATGATGCAGAGAATGTGGAAGGGCCAAGGCCTGCACATATTCGCCCTCCCTATGCTGACTCAACTATGCATCCGCGCGGGCAGCTAGGACAGCATCAGTAGCATGTGTTAAGGTGGAAGAGTTGGTTTCTGGGAGCGACAATGCGACTTTCGCGACCGACGGCGCAACGGTGATTGGAGTGTGGGTTAGTTTATAGTGAGGCCGGCTTGCGTGACACCTACCATCCTCTCTTCTTACACCTTACTCTTGTGGTATGACGGCCAGAGGTAAAATCTTCGTAGATGTCACATTAAGAATGAGCCACTGCAGCCTGACTCTCAGCCTTCTAGTCACTCCGACAGCTCACCTGTGGTTGCCGACGATGTCCACCCCGTGCTCCACAGCAAGGGGGAGCAGGCACGGTGACTTTCGCGCGATAGTGGACTTGTGCAGCATCTGTCGCACTACCTCCTCTTCCTCCAACTGGGCCCAATTGCAAGACATAGTTGAGAAGACCGGAGACGGGGGGCAGCGCAGGTGGATAGCGCGGTCGAGCCGCACCTTGACGTTCCACCCCGCAGTCCCTGGTCCATACAGAAAATGACCAGGATTCTAACCAACAAAACAATGGGGAAGACCGCAGGGGTCCTAATGTGCGCGAGGCCTGCCGGCAACTGGGTCTGCAACCGCAGGCCGAGATGTAGGCATTTGTAATGGTGCGTATTCCAATCACGCCTGTCAGGATCCGATATGGTCCCCGTGTTGGTCCAGCGCATTTACCAC
>CACRXP010001364.1:67037-87041 GCA_902702965.1 Spirometra erinaceieuropaei
GCTGAGGTGAATGCCATCAAGTCCGGAAGGGATCAGAGTTATTTTCACGACAGACAACTTTAAGGCTGAATAACACTTTCATGTACTCCCATGATCCCAGGCAGAGAAATTGCACTGAGTTTAGTGGTTGCATGGTTCGGGCTAAAAGGGTCTCACTTAGCAAATGCTTGCACAAAAATTCAGCAATGTAACTTTGTCGGATATCATATAAATGCATTTGGTGACTTACCTAACAGTAGAAACCATATTGGGAACGCTGGAGAACCCACTTACCTCATCCAACAACAAGCATTCGTGGTACATATGTTTCAGGAATCAAAAGCGTGTCTAAGATGTTGGTGAAGCTATATTCGAGTTGCAACTTGCTTAGTTGACGATAGATTTGACAGAGTTTAGAAGCGCGCAGTAACGCAGTTTCAAGAGTTCCCACTAACGTTTTCAAAAGACTGTTCAGTGAGCACAAGCAGGTTTTCGATATATTCTCACCAGAGATGTTGCACATGATGCAGATTGATCTGCAAGATTTTTCCCAGTGTACTTTAAGTTATTTTAATAATTTCCGGCGAAATTATAAAGTATTATTTTGTTGGTTCCTGCCTTCAGACAGGCTGTTATCGTCATGAGCCAGTGGTTTGGAGGCTAGAACAAATGATGGCCTCTACGCGTACATGGAGGTTGACATAACTAATTCTAAAGTAGAATGTTATTAACGACTAAAACAACAGAGACTGCAATGGTCTTTTCTGGCTCATCAGTCGTCATCAGCCAGTCCTACCAACCCCCAACACCTGCGGCTCGATCCAGTGGCTCAGTATTTAGGGGCGTTGGATTCCTAACTAACAGGTCGCCGGATCAAACTCCAAGCGTTCCACACTTCGGGCTGGCTGACGAAGGTTGATGAGCCAGAAATGGCCATTCCGGTCGCTCTTGTCTTTGTCGGTAATAACATTCGACCTATATGATGCGTCGCTATGCGGCTGCTGAGTGGGCTCGAGAGAGAGAGCCCGGAAGGCACAACGGGACGAGTGAGTTCAGTAACAACGATTGGTGAGCGCCCTTCTACCATTATGCACCAAGTTCCCACCGGGGTGCTAAACCCCAAGGGATTTGTAAGTTCTTGGCGAAGATCGCACTCATGACTTCGGTGATGTTCCTGTCAAGTCAAATAACTGCATTATAGTGAGTGTTCGCAGACTGTCCTTGGTCAGTAGTGATGCGTGGCTGAATGTTACCATTCTCACCGCAGTCGGCCGTCGGTGTCACAAACTCTGGTTCGTCCTTCAGGACGTTAATATCTCCCCAACTCGCCAGCCATGTTTTCCGACCATTCTCCTTAGACACTGGCCGCCGACGTCTATTCGTCGGACCTTCGTCGTCGCTGACTTCCCTACTATGTTCGATCTTCTTGTCCACTGGCGGTAGAAACGTCTTTCCGGACAGACCACTAGTTTCACCGTTCGGGAACCCCTTCCTATGTGCCGCCCTGAACCCCGACCCGCATAATCCATTTTTGGCAGCTCCTCACCCAATTCGTCAACCTCACCCGTGCCGACTTCAAAACCTCTACCGCACTGCAGGTCGTTGATCATCACGTCCGTTCGGGCATCTCTTCCTACAGTAGGTGGGCTAACTCATGAAATCTCAACAGAAATTCCGAAATGCGTTTCTGTTTTGAAAAAAAATAATTAAGTTGGGTTGTAAAACCAATCATCCTACAGCATAATTCTATGATAATTCAATCACCCCAGAAGGTCGGCTTTCGAACAAACGTTTCTTCGGCTGCATCCAGAAACCATACTCCATAAAAAAGACTGCTAAAGTAGCATACATTTTTTCATTCATTTTCGATGTCCTTAAAGATTCAATTATATTTCGTGAAAGCATGCATAAAAATATTCATTTTTTGCTCATTCAGTAGAAAATTACGTCTTCTTTTAATTTTATACTCGATTGAAGGGTAGAATTCGATTTTAAAAAAGTTTCTAATTGTCAGATTTTTTTAATACCGTGAAATGGCCATTCATAAAACATTATGCCACTGCACTAACCAATGTGGCTTATAAAGTTAACAATGTGGCGCACATCCACTGTTTAATTTTATGAATCCTACATGCTCCTCTTTATTACAGCAGAGAAATTTATGGCTTTCCGAATGCAAGTGTAACGGCAGGTTGAGTACAAAATTATTCGGGAAATGGTAAGGCTTTTAAAAACCGACTAGTACCCTTCCTTCGAGTATAACATTGAAAGATGACGTAATTTTCTACTGAATGAGCAAAAAACGAATATGTTTATGCATGCTTTCCAAGAAATATAATTGAATCTTTAAGGGCATCGAAAATCAATGAACAAAATGCATGCTATTTAAGTAGTCTTTTTGTGAGGTATGGTTTCTGGGTGAAGCCGAAAAGACGTTTGTTCGAAAGCCAACGTCCTGGGGTAACTGAATTATGCTGTAGGATGATTGGTTTTACAACCAAACTTAATTATTTTTTTTCAAAACAGAGACGCATTTCGGAATTTCTGTTGAGATTTTATGAGTTAGCCCACTTGCCCTCAACCCCGACCCGGATAATCCATTTTTGGACAGCTCCTCACCCAGTTCACCAACCTCGTCCGCGCCGACTTCAAAATCTCGACCACACTGCAGGACGTTGATCATAACATCCATACCACCGCCCCATGTTTTCTCAGCCCTGCCGCACATTTGGCCATTGCCAAGGCCGAGTTCGAGCAAATGTTTCAGAGGGTGATTGTCCCTCGTGTCTGACCCCTTTGCATATTTACCAAGGCCACCACTGGTGACCGGCACCTCTACAGTGAGTATATAGGAGGCTTAAACAAAATTGTCATCCGTAACCCCGAATTTTGGCTACATCGCTTTAGCGGTCCTTTGCATCTGAGAAGTAGGGGGTAATTCTGGCCGATAGTGTCTCTGCATTCGGCGAGACCAGCAGTAAGGGAGAGGCAATTTGTAATGCTGACATACACGCAAAAAGCGATCGATGAAGTTGCTAAAGTATGTTGCTTACTGGTGTGCTAACGAGACACGTGCACGGATCACTAAATGTTTGCGTTTCCCCTGCTTACCTTCAGTGCATAGAGCTTTGCGCAAACGCCCTGAGAACTGCCGTCCTCTCGACAATCAGGCATTTCCTAAATGAAAAGCAGAAAACTGAATATCATCAATGAAATTAAAAATTCAGAAGGAGACGAATAAAGGAAAAGTATAAAGTGGTCTGCACTTTTAAAGCCCCATAAGCAAAACCTGGGTGCATAAGTAAACCCCGCAATTCCGCTTAACAGTCCGGATTCACCGTTAGCATGGTCTAAACGCCTGAGAACTACCACACCGATTTCTAGTCAAAGTAAAACTGCCCTGTGGTGCATTGAGTTAAACGAAGCTTTTATGCTCATAAAAGGTAAATTTGTGAATGTAGTCAAAAAAGAAAACTTTACCATCTACAGTTAGCCTCGCCGACGTAGTTTTTAATTTGAGGTTTTTTGTTTTTTAAATGGCAGGGCTCAGTTGCCTTGGTGAGTCGTTGATGGCCCCTTGAAATTACACTACCGCTCAACGACCTCTGCTCTTTTAGTATGTGTCTGTTTTAGAATTAACAACAACGCTAAAAAAACAAAGATTTCCTGTGAGTTGGAGTTCAACCATTGAGTGTTAAACGCTTTGTGTCCTGCCGGTAATGTAACACACCGTCCACTACCACAGGTGAGAAATTTCGAAATGGCGACCACCTCTTGCCTACCGGCATCCAACTCGGGGCGATTTTGTGCAAATAGCGTTGGTGTATTTAATTTTGTCATTCTAGGGTGCGTCGCCGGCAAATAACTGCAATGCAAAAAACCAAAGGTAGATTTTTCCCCTTTATTTTCCATATCAGTTATTAACATGTGCCCTTTCTGTGAGCTGATTTCGTAAACGCAACAGGCAGGACACTTAGTGCTCCCCCGTTTGGTGCCTCGTGAATCTTTCTGCTTGGCGAGCTAATTGGAATTCTTGAACCACTCATCACCATCTGCCAGCTACCCGGACGGCTAAAGCCGCGCAAATCTGACCAGCTAAAAGAGCGGAAGTCTATGAGCATGAGTACAGCGGCCAAAGCTGATACGTATTCGAAATTATTAGATGATGTAAATTATTGATGAAATAAATGTTAGAAAATAGATTCAAATTCTGTCAACACATGTATGAGACAGTATACGTTGGCAGTACAGTTTAGCATTGCCGTCCTCCGCGACTAATCTTCAGGCAGTGTACAGAAAGCAACCAGTGTTTTTTTCATTTACGACCTCATGCAGTCCTATTTCGATATAACAGGACAGTCTAAATGTATGTTATAGAGTCGGATGGCTAGGTATTAATCGGTCAAACGACCAGTCAATACGGATAAACGAGATGTCAACGAAAATTCTCCCGAAAAGTAAACTCATAATAAATCTGCAGGAAACAACCTCTGGTTATTCGACAGACATATTTCATCTGACTGGATGTTTCGATCCCTCACACAGTCAAGCGCGTTTCATTTTCGAAGATAAATATCAAAAGAAATTTAGATTGACACTATAAGAAATAAAACGTTTCTGCCCAGGTTTTAATGCGAGAAAAAGCTCCACGTACACTTGACATTCTCCCGTCTGCGAATTAGCCGTTTTAATAACTACCATGTTCAATTAAAATGACGCTGAAAACTCATTGCCCAACTCTTTTATATATCGGCATGCTAAGACAGACGTTGAACTTAGTCTCGGTAACTTTGCAAGAAATAACCACCCTCGGAAATAACGCCTGAACACTTATTATCAGTTGCCTACAGACAGGATCGATGATGTAATTTACCTGAACAAGGACAAGAGATCAAAACGCGTGAACATTTACACAGTACAAATGTAAAACAACCAAAGCGAGTTTCTAATAGTTGGGTTCTTTCGGTGCCGATAGCATTTTTATGGCGTCTCCAAATTTTGCTGATCATCTGTCCATTCGAGATATAACGAATAATTTTCTGACGCAGACGCGTTTCACAGCTGCAAGGAATAACATTCTTACAAAGGTTCCGTTGTATAGAACAAATATGAATAGGATTTGACGTAAACACTTGGCTCTAAGGGTAGGTTCCTATTTCTGTATTACACGAACCTTGGGTTATTAGTTGAGAAGAAGGGTTGTATCAACCTATCGTTTGATAAGAATCCCTGAAGGTATAAATAAACGAGGCGTACACGTTGACTTTTGCTCCGTAGACCTCCTGTTGACCTAGTGTAAAGTCTTCGTTAATTTTGACTCACTGTTCATGGCGCATATACTCATTCCTTATTTAACTGTGGTCGAGTTCCTTAAAGATGACACTAAACTCTCTATGTGATCGAATTTCAAGTTTTGAAAAAGTATTCTTAAGAAGGGTGAGTAAAGTATCAAAATGTCGAGTAAACTTTAGGCCTTTAATGTCCCTGAGACTTTATAGGCTAGACATTGTAAAAGCTGGAGACCGGGCTACTATAACACAGAACAACCATTCAGGATGAAGATCGAGTACATTTGGTGGCTGCTAACTGTCTACAACCTTTGATTTCTCCACCACGTCGAGAATCGAGCCAGTTGTGAACAGTACAACACGAGAGACCGGTAACCTAATTGTGTCGAATTCACCTATGCATTTCAAGCTTCATCCAGCTATTCTAACCAAACCCATGGTTGGTGAGTGCCACGAGAATCGATATGAACATTCACACTGGCATTGGCCTCCTAGGCTTGGAGACAAAAACCAGACATTCTTTGTCAGTTTACTAGTTGCGCTGTGTGACGCAGCTTCCGGCTCGACGACACCATGACGTCGATTGGTATTTTTTCAACAAGTGGCCAAAGCCGAACAAAGATCAGACGCACACCCCTAATTCACGCCCCGCCTAGTAGCGTCTACTTGTAGTATCGGCCGACTGTACGGTTGTTATCACTGTCTTCTGGGGCGCTTGTACGTTCCCATACTACAGCCGGGATTGTCATATTAGCTCTTCATATGAGACGTCCATCAAAGGTCCTGTCTCGATGGGCACTCTACACTTTAGGCTGGCAGACGAAGAATTAACTATCTCCGTCTGAAATACCGTAAAGAATGTCAAATCTCACAGCCAACTGTATACTCAAAACAATTTTAACCGCAATGCAATGTTCCGAGAAAACTCGATGGCTTTGCGTTCTTAAGTCGTTTCCCGATATATGAAAAAAGGGGAGACTCTTCAGAAAATATAGTTTCACTCGAAGAACCTTCTCTTTTTGATTGTATCACCTCGGAATGCACACAACGTCAGTTATTCATACAAATGTATATTCACTCAGGAATGGGCGCACACCGATCCATTGGCTTCCCGAAGCAAACAAGCTTCGTATGGGCGATAGGGGTCACGAACAGGCGACCACCTACCAGGCCGAAGTCGGCTAAGGTATGTTTGTGAAACGGGCACAAGATTGCACGAGCACTAGCTTGCGGTCAACCGCGAGGATAAACTGTCACTGGTATATGTCCACATGCAACAGGAGAAGCACAGTTTCGCCTTTGGGGAGGCAAGCGTCATCGGCCGAGCCAGCGAAAAGATGGTCAGACTGGTTCTCGAAAGTTAGTCCTCAGTTGACACAATCAACAGAGCCACTGATCTTCATCCGGCCTACCAGTCACTTCGCACGAGGCTCCAGTCAGTTCGGACGGGGCTGACAGCACTGGCGAACAAATCGCGGCTCTGTCAACAGTTGTCACCTTCACAGCAGGGCGAGAGAGCCAGCCGGGTGTCAGACGACCGACGCGAAACATCGATCCACCGACGCGCCCAAACAGCCGACCGCGATTTCCAGATGCAACGTCAGCTGATCAGACCGTCAAATAATGGGGCGAGTGCCCACGGGCACACGGACCTAGCAGCGACAACAGCGACCGGGCAGGGGGCAGAGGTCACACCAGCGCCCCAGCAGTCGGCCATGGAGAGACCTAAGCCAATCCCCCGCCAGCAAGCAGGTCAGAGTTCGTGTATCAGGCATGCCTGTAACATGAGACAGGCGGAGAGACAGAACAGCTCCGAGCTAGCAGAAACAAACACCCTTCCACTACTCTGATGATGGAAACGGGGAAGTTTCCGAAACGTCAGCATCAATACAGTGTGGTACATGGCATCGCCTCTTTTTCTTCTTGTTCTTCTTTTGGGGATGATGAACGGGATAATCTATCTGGACCTCGAATCTTCACTCATGTTGACATACATATATGCATACACATATTTGAAGGCAAGCACATCTTTGGTAAATAAAATAAAACTTTAATAGGTGCCTGCCTTCCAATACACATCTCTGTGTGTGGTAGTGGAGAGCGCCCACGGATCGCGTTGCGGGGCCTGTATATAATAATTGATCAAATTCTTGAGACATGCGTAGCCTCGTGAGAGCTCTACAACTAGCTGGAATACCGGCCGAAATGCATACCTAGTTAAAATTGAATGGCATTTGATAACATAAAAACACAAACTTACGACTAAAGTTGCATTTAATTTAACCATAAATAGTATTTTTTCCAAGTAGGTTTTGGGAAGATTTGCCTGACTCATCTCATCCAGCTGTGGATTACGCAAATCTGCGAAATACCTATTACGTAAGTCAGCCTGGTAGTCATTTGGCGATTACAGATCGACTGCTAGGGCAATCTGTTTAGACAATCAACTCACTGTATCGATATTGGTGGATTTCACTCGCTGTCGAAGGTTGAGAGGGTAACCTAGCTTGCCCAAATGTGTTTTATTTCATATTTCGTGGTCGGGGTCTTGTTGTTCGGGTGGTTAAAGCGTTTGCTGTCAGCAAACCTCGCATGGCTGTCATAGGTTCAAAACCTATCGAGATCACCTAGTTTTTTAAAAAAAACAAAAGTGCCCAAAAACGCGAAACTTCATGGCGATTGGGCGAATGTAGCTGGTAGTGTTAAGTAGCGCATATCCGTGTAAAATACTATGTAAATAAAGGTAATAAGCTGCATAAAACCACGAAAAAACCATGTTTTAACATACCGCCTTATCAGATACCCTCCAGGTTAAATATCATACAAGAATGTACGTAAGATGCAGACAGACAGCCTGATGCTTACTGATGTATTTGAAGGATATTGCATTTCTTTTACGTATTTTTTACTCTAAAAACGTTTCTAGTCGCCACCCACTACGGCGGATGTGGTTTTTTGGTTTTGCGGGTGTGGACGTCACAAATAAATAAGTGTTATCTAGGGTCAAAACCTGAGAGGCCGACCATCGACTATTAAATGCCGATATAATTTACGAATGCAATTATAAGAATTCCATTATTTGTACACCGGGAGGGATTTTCTCCCGTTTAATTGCCACTCTTTCTGGCGAAAATGGAGTTTTCTGTGTCCCACCGCCTCCTTGTGATGAAAGTAAATACTGCAATTTTCGGCGCATCCGACAATAAAACCAAATCGGCGCTGAACTAAGACATCCACAAAAGAAAACTTAAGGCGGATATTCTCTTGATGAAATGATAAATCTCCGACGGCTTTTCCTCTTAAAAGTGTTGTACTGTGGTATTTACAAACTACTGTCTACTTTATTCGCCTTATTTGAAAGAATATGGTGTAGATATAACAGACAACCGAGCTGATCAAACTTCATGACCGAAATACAAATTATTTTTCCGTAGTTTATTAACTTTGGTGCATTTTTCTTGCTAACCTCACGCGCTGATAAAGCGAACTTTTCGTGAGTAACGTGTTCAGTGTTATTCACTTTGGAGATGGGTCAGGGAGGAGGCAACGGGAATCAATATTTTTCGCTCTCAATCTATTTCTCAAATAATTTCAACGCTCTGCCACTGGACAACGGGCTCGTTGTCCTGCCGGTGCTATAGTCAATGTGGATCACCACGATGTCTGGCGTCTTTTTTCGACGTCCTCCTGCGTCAAGGACATTTGCAAATCTAGGTGCGCCAACACTGAAATCTGACCGAATACAGCATGCCTACGCCCACGCATCCAGACCGTCGCAGCAATTTATCACACACTTGAATTTTCGGCATTCCTTGCAGTCTCAGTGGGAGGCACTGAAGAATGTGCAGGGTATGCCGACAAGGTGGTGATGCTGGCAAGAGTTGCTGAGACTCGATAGCCCGACTCCTTAGGGGTTTGGCATGCGCATTTAGCGTTCGGTTTAGCTATAAGGTCAGCGCATCTGGACAGATGACTGACCTCGACGAAGCGGGACGTTGAATATACCCGGCGCATGGAGTAGATTAAAAAAATCTAAAAAGCCATTAATTTTGTTTAGGTCTCTTTCGTCTTTTGGCATTTGTTCTGCACTTTTTATTTGGTTGTCATGTTCTTCCGCAGAACTCCAAGCCGGGCTGAACGAGCGTGTAACGTTCGACAATCAGATCGGTGAAGTCACACTTCGATAATAATTTCTACTTGCGATTACATGCAAAAAGGCGGTCCAATTGTTGGGCGCTTGACTTTATGTTTCTACTTAATTCCAGGAATGGCCATTCCAGTTCCCCCGCCTTTGGTTGGCATTACGTATCATTCTACGTCATCTGCTTAAACTACTTCAACCCCCTCTATATGAGTCTCCCTGTATATTAGCACATCTGACTTGCCGGTCGGTGTTCCTCTTTTCGCCCACGCTGCTGATGCCTTAGAGGTAAAATGGTAAGCTTGAGAGGAGAAAGTAAGAGGTAGGATAGTAGAACGGGAGAGCAAGACGAAAGAGAGTACCTAATCGTTTATCTTTATCATTTGTCAATTTTCCTTCTGCAACCAAATATATAAATGAAAAACTGTTTCAGGGGGGGAACGTTTACTCTGGAGTTTCTATCTCCAAACATCCCGTGATAGCGCCATGTTCACGAATTCAACTGCGTGTGCAGAATCCAGAAATCCAAAAACCAATCACTCATTTACGCACCATTCAGTTTTATAGTTATCCATTCTCTCTTAGCTGTTCCTCTGTCTAGGATCAACAATCGCATACGTGGTGTTCGAACCTTGCCTATTCCAATACATGAATATACAATAAATTGCATAGGGCTGGCAAGAAGGAAACGTTGAGTAAAACCTGAGTCGTACTTTCTCAGGAAATAAAGCATGAAGTTATAGTGAAGATTTCATCATTCAGAGGTTATGCAACTTTGGCTTGCAAGCTGTTCATTAAGCGTCAATAATTTAATTTGGGGTATAAATTCAAAAATATATGTTTCGCTCCTGTTTGCCAACGAAATCGCTTTTAAAAACTCAAGACTGTTAAGGAAATCGATTAAGATCAACTCGCCTTTGTGAAATACATTCTGTACAACGGTCTAAGCAGCATGCGCAAACAGACTGGAGGACATAAAATGAAACATGACGTTAGGAAACGAGCGAAATATTCCAAAAAAACGTATTTGTATCATTTATAATTCGTCCAAATTTGTGAAACCTGACGGTTTAAAATTATTCGCCCGGCATACCACTTTGTTACACGTCACACGACAAAAATAAGGGTCAATGTAAATTCGGTCGTTGTATTTAAAAGACAAATATGCTTAGCTGTGAATTTACTGTTGTGAAGTTTCCTGTCACTGAAGACTGCACTGAAATCGTGGATGTTAGTCTAGAGGCTGACCTGCTTCAAAAGCTATCGCTGGCTTGCCCACAAAAATCCAAAAAATAATATTGAGCAAAAATGATGTCTAAGTACCTATTCACTTCGTAAAATTCAGTGAGTGACCGATCTCATGAAATGTTGGCTAAAATTCTGATGGCAGATGAGCGGGCGCAGTGGCTTACATTATGTAACTGTTCGTCTGCGCGTACCACACAAGACTTTATTCTCGCACAGTGCGCCAAGTCTCCACGGAGAGAGGGGGGTTCGGGCCCCAATTTCGGGAGAATGCCACAGAGGCCAGATAAAAAAGGAGTCATTGAGCCTGACTCCCAGTCCTGAAGCCAGTCATCTCGCGCAAACACCGTACTGGCCACGAGGACCGAATTCCCCTGACATCTAGTAGTCTTCCAGATCAAAATGTTTGGCGTATCATAATAATTTCAAAGCACTAGGGTTGTGGCACAGCAAAAACCAAGACAAGAGACTGACAGGTTAACCTTAGTCAACTGGCTTGCTTCCCCTGATGACTGGGTAACAGAGCAGTCCAGTGAATGTGCTGCTGTTTGTTAAAAGTCCACGCCTCTAACCACTGATCCACGAGCCCGTGGCTAGAGGCGTGGACTTCTAACAAACAGGTCGCGAGTTCGAGCGTCGGGTGTGCCAGACTTCGGGGTTGGGTATGACTGGCTGACGATGGCTAATAAGCCAGAAGGGGTCATTCCAGTCTCCCTTGTCTTTGTCGGTAATATCATTCTGCCTAAATCATGCGCCGCTGTGCGGCTGCTGGTTGGGCTCGAGAGAGAGCCCGTAAGGCACAACGGAACGAGTGAGTTCCTTAAGAACGATCGGTGAGCTCCCCCTACCTTCGTCCTGATTCAGTCTGATGACCATTATGATTTTAGTGAAATGCAGGCCCTTTCTAAGTTTGTCCAGGTAAAACGATTGCTCGAGCCCAACAAATATCGTGCTAGCAGCTATAATATTCATATTTTTTCGAAAACCGCTACTCCTCTTTGTTAACCAGGTTAAACGGTGCACGGATGCACTGCAGACCACTACATCCCCTTTTCTGTAAACCTCATTTTGATTATTAAAAGCACGAGGAACTGCACATTTTCATCTAGATAATTATCTGGATTTTATGTTATCTCTTACTGCCAGCGTATAGGAAGGTGCATAGCGTGTGTGGGGACCATATTAACAACTCTAAAAATCGAAAGTATTTACTATTTAATGAAAGCGCACTTCAGAACAATAAACTATCACACGACGACTACGCATATTCATTCAAAATGGTAGAAATACCCGACTCGGAGTTGTTTTCAACTATCAGTCGTGGCTGATCTCCCATAAAAGTATGGCTGTGTAGACACACATTCAGACATATTTTTTCTTTTATAAACGCTGAATCCTTTAACTATTAACGGGCTGTGATATCTATACGACTTACCGAAGAACCTGCTGGCACGGGAGCACCGCAGAATGGATTAAACCGAGAGAAACTTTATGGCAAGTTGGGAGACGAATCTCATGTAGCAATTAACAACCGGAGCCAATGACTAGTGGGTTTCACAACAGCAGCGTTCCGACCTCTTCTTTCTACTTCTATGCAATGGTTTGGAGGAACCTACTCTAACCTTCGATATTCGCCCAGCTGAGAAACAGCTATAGAGTATCAATTTAACCGTTAGAACTACGGTCATGAAAGGGGTAGAGAAGCGTGCTCTCGAGTGCGCCTTATTCCCTGCAGACAGAATACTGCTAATACGAACACTACAGAAGCATATGGATGGCCTGCGATAAAAAATTCCAGTGTTTGTGACACCGTATAAATCACAGATCCGCAAGAAAGCCGGAATAAGGCCAAATCAGATTCGAATACATAGAAACTAATATTTGAGGGATGAGATGGTGTCCCTGAAGTCCTTCAACAACAAATGCGGGGACGTACTTCAAATCCATGCTTGGTGTTCCAGGGCTCAGGCCTGTGGACGTCTCTTGCTTCGGCAAGGTAAAATATTGCAACTATCAGAATGCCCTCAGTACAGCGCATGTTCACCACAAGTGTCCTCTGTTAGCTTCTATTCTACGCTTGCGTCTGATGGTTTAGTTATGAAGAAGGGGCCCGTTTTCTGGCTTCATGTTAGACACGCGATCAGCCAACCAGGACTCTGGGGTGGTGTTACGGCCTGTCGGTTCTGATTGCACGTGGTTGTGTTGTCTACGCTGCGGCTGCGGTTACGGCGGCAGCGACAGCAGTGCCACCACTGCCGTGTACACACCTCCTCCTCAGTTCACCCACCCCATTCCACTTCCTCTTCCCCCTCGGCTGTCTGTGCGGACGGGGAAGTCAAAGGGTGCGGCTGCCACGACTGTGTACACGAAAGGGTCGAAGGTGCCGGATGTAGCGCACGCACCATCTACGAACGGCGAGGTGCGATTGTATGCAATTGATGACTCATTAGCCAGTTGGGGTAGCGAGTTAGCACTGCCAAAGGCATGCCCCTTTACATCGAGAGGGGCCGTTTTCACCGCGGCTCTCGAAATCCTTACGAAAAGGGTTCCAGTTGGGGAAATTTTGGCAAACACGCTGGTCACAGTAATGGCTAAGTTAGACAGTAATACAGAAAAAATTGTCTGACGAATCTGCTGTTTGTTGTGCGGCAGGAGGAACGGAACTTGTGTGGTGAATGTCATTAACGTAGACGAGTCAGCCCCTATCTCCTGTTTTCCTCACGAGCCCCGAAAGAACGCTGTCGGCAGACTAAAGAGTCGTTCATATTTACAACAAGACGACGGAGATATGTGACTTCCATCAGTCCTGTAAATAAGTTCGAGAATGACATTTGCAGCTGTTTCCCAAAATCTTACCCACAAAAACAAACAGGCAAATTGTATAAGACGTCGCTCTGTCGCCGGCAGCTGACTTGCGGCAGTTCACATAAAAATGACGTCCACAGACTAGGAATTCAAGGTACAGATCTTTTCCGCCAAATTTTGGAGTATGCAGGCTTTTAACGTGTGCATAAGCTCAATATCACTAGCCTAGTCTCCCTCGTCCCGGTTATGCTGCCCGACTGTTAATCTAGGCCAGAGTTGCAACTTCTTCAAAAGTAGTCAGGTAGTTTGAGGAAGCAAAGCTCCCGTCTGCCAATCGTGATTCACCGCGGAGGCCGCCTGCCTAGTAGAATCGGCCTTCGAAGATTCAGGTCCAATAGTTAGGACAGCACTTCACAGCAGTCTGATAACTTGATGTTATAAGGACTTGCGTCCGGCCATACCGATATTATGAGACCCAGTCAGTCCAAACTAAAAGATATTTCATGATCAACTGTGTTTAACTCTAATTAGTTGCTCATTAGCCATCCCCCGGCCGTGTCGATACAAGCTTCTCTGACTTCACCAGATCATGGTTGAAGCCAAAAGACTGTGGTTACGTGGCGTTTAAGCGGCGTGTGTACTCAGAGCGCTACAATCATCAGGCAAAATCCCGAGTCCTAGGAAAAGACAGAAATCGCCAAAATGAGAGGTTTATTGGGCGTCAGTAGGGTGTAGGGTCCAAAATCACTCGTCATGCGTTGAATTGTGGTTCAGGGGCTTTTACTGGTGGGACAGCATGCAAGACAGATGGCAGGTGAAATGCAAGAAGACACAGAAAAAAATAAATCACTACCGAAAGTCTTATAGTATGCTGTCATATGGCAAAGGAAGTGAACGTGATGATTTAAAAAATAGACAAAAAATAATTTTCGAATAGTAGCGGACTTTGAATAAACCGCCGATGGCAAGTTTCTATCCGGTCAGGAAACCAAGGAAATTTCAACCGATAGGAACGGCGAATAACCTGTGGAGTTTGCGGTCACGGAATTTTAGTGCATATGTTGGAGTTACCAGCTACCTGGGGTACTACACAATACCGCTACCGTTTATTGTACGCAGAACCCCGAGACGTCCTCTCAGGCGGTGATGGCCGCTGGTGAAGCTAGGTCTAGCCTTGACTGCATCCAGTCATGCCTGAGAGTTTGTGAGACGGTGGTGGCAGCTGCTTTTGTAAGTTCGTGGGGCAAGCCCAAGTGGTGTCCAGTTGGTGTGTTACATTTCCCGAGGGGTGTTGTTCATGAGGCTTGTGTTGTGTTTGCAGGAGGGGGGTGCGTTCGACGGTCGACGGATTGCAGGTCAGCGAGTCTGGAATCGTTGGCTGTGAAGATGAGTGACCTTGAGGGTACGGGGCCTTGAGCAAGGACGCCAGTCATGGCCATGATGGCTGTCGGCAACAGTGACACCTCTGGCTGGCCTACCCAACAGAAACGCTCATGAAACTCTTAAGCACCAACGGTGAAAAGACGGTGAAACCGCGGTCCAAACAGTTAAGTACGTCCTACAGTGAACCCCATCGGCCACCGGGTTGGTTCGGCGAACATATGGTCGTATAACCAAATTAACGAATCAGCATCAGAATTTTCTGAACTTATTGGTAAGGATTCTGGTAGAGCAAGTGCATTTTACGCTTTAACAATGGTGTACCGGCAAAGCTCTCCGAAACGCTAGCACCCCAGTCAATGTGATCCGGCGTGCTTATCCTATATCTCAGATCAGAATGAGGACACGAAAACGGCTCAAAGTAACACAAGGTTTCTTGAAGAAGCAAGTACAAAGTTTACAGCCTCTGTATTTGGAAGTTCGGAGTCACGAGCAATTTCGGAATTTCACTTATAATTGAAAACCAGTTAGGGGACTTAGCCTGGAGTTTCAGTTGCTTTTCCTTGATTCTACCAGGGCGGACTTCATAATGGTGTCCCGTCCATGCGCATCAGCAGCCAGTACCTCTTCCAAATTAAGTCATGGCGGACGGTTGACATCTGACAACTGGGAAGCTAGCAGTGGTGCGCTCCATGCGTGGGCGCGCCGTCCGAAAATTGCTCCAGCCGGTTTGGTGACACAAAACTCAACGAAAACTTCAGAAGATGAAGATGCGATCACTGGGACAAGAAGTTTATTTGCCTGACGTTTCGGATTCTCACTCGAATCCATCATCAGAGACATTCGCAGATAAAGGTGAAGGTGGCACCAGGAGTGCAGTATTTATTAACTCAACGAAAACTGTCGACGACCGCGGCCACAGATTACAACAGGAGCGGACTTTTCAACGAGTAAGTAACGAAAAGCCATTATAAGAAACGCAGCCAGGTCCTTGATTCCCAGTCCACTTGACGGTATAACAGACTGGTTCCCTGCCGGTAGATGTGCTTTCGCTCCCCCTGGGTATACAGATCGTGAGCAGGGTTGCCCAGTCATCCTCGTCCTCTAGCTTCTCCTGTTGTTGCTGTTATTGGTTAAAATCCTGGTCAATTATTGTGTGGACAAGGTGCAGAGCTGCTACAAGTGCTCACCGACAACCAAAACGGTAAGCAGACACCTCGAAGACAACATGCAAACATCTGTTAAGGGACGACAGATGCTAACTGAGTACAAGTGCCCTGAAGAAGCGGCCAAGACCGTAGTACAGCAGAGCAACGCCGTAGGAGCTAAACCATACTGGACGTTTCCACCGCAGGCGCGAATCCAAGCTGCGTGGACTTGGCAAATACCTACACACCGTCTGCAGAAAGGCCGAGTATCCCTGCTAACGCAGGCTAACTCCTCCATGTCTGTACACAATGTGGGCACATGCTCCGGGGGTAGAATGCCTGGTTGGGCACCTCCGCGTAACCGACACCGCTTCTAGGGATGAACTCATCCTTCCCCCATCGATCCGAACGAACCAAGCGGAACTTGGTGACCCCAGGGCGCAGAACTTGAGCCAACGAGCAGGCCGACCAACTCACCCATCCCCATGACGCCTGTAGCTCCAATATGGAGCAAAATAGATCCGGTGCTTGGAACCCGAGCCCAAGTACGGTAATTGCAACAGCCGCTTGCGCAACCTGGCCTTCCAAATGCTTGCGAACAGGCTAATTCCGTGCAGCACCTGTGAAGCAGACTTGACTGCCGAAACAATCTCCGGCCCTATTCCTTTTCTTCTTTATTCCGTACTTCCCAGTATGAGACCACGAGGCGGGGCGAACGATACTCAGAAAGCCCGTATTACAGGCCGACCGTCGTCGAGGATGCTAACCGTATGCTTGCAGCATTAGACAACCCTTCTGAGCGAGCCAAACACGCCATGTCCACGCACAAGGAATTTGGGTTTCGTAAAAAACAGGTAGTTCGATTCCCAGACGCGCGCATTTGCTAAACAGCAGCGTGTGCACGTGTATGGAGACAGACAATTGAGTACTTGTTCTGTCACCGAAATCGCAAGCATAATGCGGCCAGAATGGAGTGTGACGAGCTGAATAGCCCCTCTAGCAAACCCTTTCGAGACTTTCGCTTTTAACCGCACAGAAACATGCATACACAGGCCGTCTACGAACGCACTCTACCAGACGACGTTGCCCTACTTGATCCCTTTGGTTAGCAGTATTGAACTTCCTCCAAACGTTCTAAAACCGGTCGGTCCAGCTGCTGCCGCCGCCCTTTCTGAATGCAACATCTGGGGCCTAGTGACACCTGTTCCCCCTATGAACTTGGTCAGAGGTGTCTACTCAGTCATGACAAAAAGAAGTAGCCTGGCACTTACGAAGATGATGCAGGCGGAGACCACAGCAACATGATGACAACGAATCTGACCTCCACTTTGCTCGAGGAACAGTTTACCTAACTCCTCTTTATATTGACGATCTACTAAGTTTAAGTTCAGCGAATATTCCCATGTTACAATTGAAAAGTCAAAGTGGCGAACACGTGTTTTCAGTAACGCTTCATCAGGCCAAAACGGTTACAATGAAGTTTAAGTTATGCGAATTACATGACTTATAAATGATTCGGGGACAATTAACATCGATTGTTCCCACGCCACTCGCATGACGAGGCGTGGTCGCCGTGTCGTGGTCATTGGGTTCAAGGGGCGAGGAAGAGGGGGGGCATAGGCTGTGAGTACGGCGAGTACCTTGTGCGCACACCCTGGCATCAGGAGGTTGGGGCGACGTTGGGGTCGGCGTCGGTCACGGAAGACAGAGCGCCTGTGTCAGAGTCTTCTGACAGCATAGCACTGGATTGGCTAGCCGTATAGCCACTGCCTCAGCTGCAGCTGGCATCCGTTGGCGTAGGCCTTTGGAGAAGCCTGCTGGTGTCCGGTAGACAATCTGAAAGGCCTCTTTGGCATCGACTCGGTGAGTCGTATCGACAAGATGTGCGAGAATAGAACTCGCCCCTTGAACCCAGTGACCACGACACGCCGACCACGCCTCGTCATGCGAGTGGCGTGGGAACGATCGATGTTAATTGTCCCGAATCATTTATAAGTCATGTAATTCGCATAACTTAAACTTCATTGTAACCGTTTTGGCCTGATGAAGAGCTACTAAGTTTAGTCGGAAGCGGCAACCTAAAATGTAATGTCCGCATCTTAGGTAGTGACAACTTAACAAAAATTAAGACCTCTAACACCGGCCGATAAATCTCACGTGCCACAACCAGCGAAATGTTCTTAGGTACAATATCAAGGAAGCACTTTAATAGAAACACATGATACTCTTTTTTTAAAAAACAACGCTGTACAGATGGATATAGCGAGCATGAGGGAGATAGATTGACAGTGAGACAGGAGTAGGGGGGGGGAAGAGTTCAAGTATGACCTCATCTGGAAAATCGACTGCCACCACGAGAAGAGGGTCTTCGGGTGGTGCTACGCCGCGAGACACCGCTTGGTGTCCAGAGATCGTCGTCCTCCTCGTCAGATGAGACGGACTCACTGCTACTGCTGCTACTATTACTTCCCGAAGAGCCGCCTGTGTAAACACGCCGACGTCCCCGCACACGGACGCGTTGTTTCACGCGATGTGGATGGGAGGAGTCCTGTCGATCGGTTGCGCCACTGCCAATGTTGGTGGCGGTGGACGATGGAGATGGGCAGCGACGCTTCGCCGTGACTTTGAAGCGTCCAGATGAAGACATCCGCGGCTGCTGATCAAGATTCCCTCGTTTCCAAGGCTCCGTGCAAACGCCGCCACCATCATTGCCGCCAGCGCCACTGTTCGGATGAACCGCGGTGTGGTTGTCAGCGGTGGCTACAGGGTCCGGATCCGAGGACTGGCCGGCAGAGGGGGCTGCCAGAGACATAGCATTCAGAAATAGAGAGCGACCTATTGGACAAAACAGCGGAACAGGTAGAACATTAGGCCTCTAACAAATGCTAAAAACCAGGCCATCCCACAAACCGAAAACTAAGTTAAAGTATCAGGAGAAAAAGCCATCGGGCGTGGCTTCCAGGCCTGAGCGGACGAAGTAATCCCGCTAGTTGGTGGCCTTCCATGCCGCGAATTTAAACACGTCGTGTTAGCTTCAAGGGGGGCGAATTGATTATGGTGAGAAATGCGCTGAAGTGCCGTGGGAATAAATTTCACGGCGCCGACCTCACCCCCTCTTCCGTATCTTATGCTTCATTCGGCTGTCCGAACGGGCCACGGTCTGATGCTGTAATTGGATGCAGGTAGCTGAATGCGTTGAGTAGCCGGTCTACGCGTACCACACACGACACGGCCCCTGCACGGTACACTGGACTTTAGAAAGCGTGGAGCATTGAATGAAAACAAAACAGTACAACAAAGCATTTAGATGCTACGCGGGTGATAGACCAGACGAGTGGGTTCCGTAAAAACGATGAGTGAGCCAGTAGAAGCGAAGAGACGGTGAGCCCCCCCCCCCTCTACCATTGTATATTCCCGATCTCAACCAATGGGACAACGAGCCCGTGGCTCAGTTGTTAGAGGTCGCGGGATCGAGCTGCATGTGTGACACACTTCGAGGTTGGGTACGACCGGCTGACGACAGCTAATGAGCCAGAAATGGCCATTCCAGTCTCCCTTGTCTTTGTCGGTAATCCTAGATGACAAACCTCTCCATGAGTTATAAGATAACGTCTTACTTGCCCGACTATATAACTATTTGCTGGAGATAAGCCCTACCTCGGTCGGATCGAGGTTTTACCTGCTGAACAGGTGAAAGCCCCAAAAATCGGATTCGAATGACCTTTCGCGACATGCAGGAGGACGCACAGGCTTCGAATGAGCAATTAACGCCTCAGACGTTACCGAGGTCAAGAGTGCAGCATAACTACCCCACTCTCGTCACTTTTGATGACAGGCGCCGATACCTTCAGCCATGACATCGCATATATGTAGCAAACCGTCCCCAACCGCAAAGCAGACAATTCGACGATTTGAGATGGTGGACTATTGCACGGGCTCAGCAGATAGCTCCTGTTGAGAAGAGATACTGAACAATGGCTACTGAAGTGAAGAAATGAGTAAGCATGATTGAGAAGTG
>CACRXP010001365.1:0-22155 GCA_902702965.1 Spirometra erinaceieuropaei
CCAGAAATGGCCATTCCGGTCTCCCTAGTCTTTGTCGGTATCATCTCATCTATGTCTACTACTAGTCGCTGTGCGACTGCCTGCGAGGGTTTAAGTATGAGCCCCAAGGCACAACGGAACGAGCATGTTCCGTAACCTGATCGGCGAGCGCCCACTGTCATATATATATATACACATCGATATGCGTAAAGATTCGAGGTCCAGACATTGTATCGCGTTCATCATCTCCCGAAGAAGACGAAGAAGAAGAGAGGGCGAATCCATGGACCATATTGTATTCGAACTGACGTTTCGGAAACTTCCTCGTTTCCATCATCAGAGTAGCGTAATTGTTGCACTTGCGGGTCTTGAGTTATTCAGTCTTGCCGCTTGCCTCGTATTATAGCCGTGCCGGACGCACGAACTTTGACCTGCCTGTTTGCCGCTGACTGGCTTAGACCTCCCCGGAGCTGACCGCTGATAGGCCTGCGTGACCTTTGTTCCCTTTGGGGTCGGCTTAGTTGTGGTCAAATCAACGTGCCGCTTGGTCCCTCCCACGTCAGTCGTTGGACTGATCGGTCGTTGCTGTTCAGGTGAGCAGCATTCAGCTTCGCGGGCGCATCGGTGAGACAGTGTTCGGCTTTGGTCACATGACCTCTGGCCCCCAATTCCGCTCTTTTCCGTGAGCGTTGACTCTCGGTCCCGCGTGCTCGTTTGCCTTACTGGTCCTATCCGGACTGCTTGGTAGGCGGGATGTAGATCTATAGCTCGGTTGAGTGTACCAGTCGAGGACCAACTTTCGAGCACCAGTCTGGCCATCTCCTCATTGGCTCGACCAATTACTCTCGCTTTCTCAAAGGCAAAATTGTGGTTCAGTTCTCGTATGTGGCCATAGACCAAAGACAGCTTGTCCTCGCGGTTAATGCAACGAATGATAAGGCTCCAAATTTTTCGGCAAAAAGAAAACGTTTTTAAAACCTAATTATACTCCTTCCTTAAGTATAAAATATAGAGAAGACGTGATTCTCTATTGATTGGCTAAAAGAAAGCATATTTTTGTTTGTGGATTCTATAAAATATATTTGACCATCGAAAATCAATGGGAAAAATGCATGCTACTTAAGTAGTCATTTTTTACCAAGCACGGTTTCTACAGGATATTGAACAGAAGTGCATTTGAAAGCCGACATCCTGTCGAGTCCAAAATGTTATAAGAGTATGCCTTAAGATAAACAGTATTACAACCGCGACCAAGTAATCCTTCCTAATCGAAAACCCATTTCAAAATTTCAGCCAACATTTCATGAGATAGGTCACGCACTGTATATGTTGAAGTCAAGGGTGTTCTTTGGGAAAAGGAGTTTTATTGCGTGAATTTTCGACGTTGGTTCCCCAGACAGTTTGCAGTACTTGAGACCACCTGTCTAAAGTAGCCATGCATACCCTGGAAACCGGGCATGCCTTCGCTTGGGACAGAACTCGGATTGTCGGTGTCTGCCCTTTCAAAAAATGCCGAGAGTTCCTCGAGGCCATGCACTCGGATGAATCATGTATCAACAGGCACATTGAGTTGGACGCCGCGTACAAAAGTCTGAAGGAGAAGTGGAAGAGACGAAAGTACGCTTTCTACAGGAGATTGAAAAGAAGTGCATTTAAAAGCCGACATCCTGCCAAGTCCGAAATGTTATAAGAGTATGCCGCAAGGTAGTCAGTATTACGACCGCGACCAAGTCATCCTTCCTAATCGAAAACGCATTTCAGAATTTCAGCCTACATTTCATGAGTTAGGTAACTCACTGTACGTGTCGTTAAGTTGGTAGTGATTTATCCAATACTCTCCTAAAGATGGAGTCTGCTCTCGGACGTTGCATAACCGGCCATGATTTTAGCCTCACTTGTTCATTTATTAGCGAATACCGACCACTGACAGGAAGACGTTTCGAAATCGCTTTCTACCACATCATCATAAATGAAGAGTAATTATTGCTATTTCAGGATGATACAACTTGTAGTGCGTGCACTTATTGTGGACAGAATTTTAAAAATATGCCAGAGAAACGTTAAATAGCGATTTCAACTCCCAGGGTACCATTTCTCGTAAAACGGCCATAAAACTTTTGCAAAGAACGGAACTAACATAATGTGGAAACGAAAGATGACTCTATTCGAAAGGGAGAGTTCTCAAGGGACGAAAGTAAAAAATTAACAGCAAGAACGATGGAAGATTAAAAGGGTATACGGACGATTGGATAATGCCTAACTGACTCGCGACAACCTCCACCTCGGCATCCACGTCCTCGCAGAAATTCTTTGACACGTTCACGAAATCGCACCCACCAGCCAGCTGGTGCGAGTGGATTAGATGCCCGTCCCGGTTCCTCCACTTCCTCCCCCTCCTCAGGCCCATCCACCGCATCCAGCGCATCGTCTTCCTCTCCTGCCTGCAGTCTTCCCTCTTCTGCCTCATCCAACCAGATCCTCTCCGTCGAGGCTGCCTGTGACGTAGGCACATTCAGCAGAAGGATGAGGAAAAAGAAGACGAGCACGAGAGGAAGCCGCAGTACTGCAACACAGTTTACAGACATGTTCCTTGTCATATACCTTGATGATGTCCCCGGTGTACGCCAACTTTTATACTTTACTCGACAGATAAACAGAATGCGGACACCCACTCACACCCACACGCACGCGGTTGTTTATTGTAGACTGGTTAATGAATGCAGCCTACGGATAAATGGTTAACGGGTTCTGGCTCCATGTTTTGAGCTGGTGGTGGTGGTGGTGGTGGTGTTGGTGGTGGTGGTGGTGGTGGAGGAGGAGGAGGAGGAGAAGGAGGAGAAGGAGGAGTCCTATGATATGAAATGCGTGTTGATCGTGTCGACATAGCAGTGTGTCGACAGGAGTCTACTGGTGCTGATCCTTGCCCGGAATATCCACTGACAATGTGAAGTGTGTGGGTTCTGCGTCGCTGGTCCGTTGCATCCGAATCCTACTAGCCTTTGTCGCATGGTCTTGACAGCAGTTATTCATCCGTCTTCGAAATTGACTGCAGAGGTTTTATGGCAATGCGCCAGAACTGCCGCTCTTGGGCGAAGTTCTCTCAACTGTGTTAGTTAATTTTCAAGTAGAGTGAGGTCTGCTCCTGCAGCCCCACCTGCGTGATACCACATGGTTAGTTTTCTAAGAAGATTTGGGTAGATACGAACATGATGGCTCTACAACTATCACATACTTGCATCTTCCTTACCATTTTAATTCAATGAGTAACTGTGTCACGTTCGGAGGAGTGTTTATACGCCAGCCGCGGTTACTGCAGTTATCAGTTCACACGCGCTTCCCTGCGTGTGATTCGAGCCTTGCTTGCGTCCTCTTTATTATCCTAATCCAGCGAGGAGCCAAGTGGACTTGCAAATCGAATTGTTCACACGGTGCGGAACATCGTCGGTTTCATTGCAGTGATCATGCACTGCGAATTACCGCGCGGTTACCTCACTGGCCTTCCAGTTGCGATTGCACCCTCCTTATCCTCTACATCCAGCCAATGACTGTCTCGGGGGGAGAATGTACGCGCCACCATCACTCGCTTCCCTGCGCGCTCTTCGAGCTCTGCTTGTGCTCTCTTTCCCTTCATAGTCCAACGAGTGGCTAAGTTAGGTATGCTAACTAATGCTGTTTTGGTAGGCCATCCATATGTTATCAATCAAGTGAGGCTGCATAACCAAACCTCACATTCCGTTGCTTACGGGAGGTCTCTGGTGTGGCCTAGGAACGTCGCTCTTGTCCGCATTGTCTTCGAGCACCCGTGGCCGCCTCACTCTAGAATATCCACTTGAGCAGGCGCTCCTCCGCTATCATCACGAGGTGTCCGCTCCGAAGCAATCTCACTTGCCTCGAAATGACGCGGATACTGAAGGTGTCGGTTCTAATCAGGATCTCGCTGTCTGAGATCCTTTCCTTTCATCTCTTCTTGGGTGTCTGACGTGAAAGTGATTAAGCTTCCTCGATTAGTTTTAGCATACATTCCATATCTGCGTTTGCAACAAGAACTTCATCAGGACAATATCGTCTGTGCTTCCCTCGCCTTATGTTGAGGGTCCCGTTGCGATGGCTCCAAATAGGACGGTGTGATTGGTCAAAAGCTTGGCATCGAGATTCGGCAGATCCGAATGGCAGTTTTAAAGAAGGACACACGATTGCTGGGACAAGAGCTTTATTAGACTGACGTTTTGGATTCTTGCTCGAACCCATCATCAGAGGCAACGGCAGATACGGGTGGTTCATGCACAAGGGGCTGCAGTATTTATAGGATGCAGTCGCCATGATACCGCATACCTATGAACATTCACGTCTCCGCCCTTCATCCGGGATCGTCGCACTTGGTGTGCTAATTGTTTGATAGCAGACATTCGCGTCGGTATCTGCTGCAACTTCATCACGTGCGCTGGGTGTTGGTTTGATGATTGCTCGACAATCTGAGCATAGGTATATGCGGTAGCATATATGGTATGAGCATATAGGTATGCGGTAGCATGGCAACCGCATCCTATAAATACTGCAGTCCCTTCTGCGTGAATCACCCGTATCTGCTGTTGTCTCCGATGATGGATTCGAGCAGGAATCCGAAACGTCAGGCTAATAAAGTTTTTGTCCCAGCGATCGTGTGTCCTTCTTCAAAACTACATTTTAGGACTCGTCTCTTCGCTTCTTTTGGAAATGGCAGTTTCATCAACCTGAGTGAGGTTTCGCGAATGTATTCTCCCCCTGGATACGCGAATTTATCCATTGCTGTGGGTCGAGTTCCACTGACATTGACTCGGGTCCGGTTGAGACATGAGTAACCATTTATCATTGTTTATTGTCACTCCAAAGTGAAAGCATCCGAAGGCCAATCTGCCTACACTGTACAGCATAATGTGGTGTTCAGAGTACAGTCTTTCACACACAATGAGTTGTGAAGACCATCGAAATATTCTTCCTTTAAAACAATTTGCACTCACAAACAGGCCACCGACACTTGTCATGCCGATGCGGCAACATCCATGCCGGTTCGTCAGGCACCACCACCGGCGTCCCAGTCTGTCCTTCAAGAAAACAGATGCCCGGCAACGCAGGTAAATACTTTGCAGCTGCATCTTTCGCATACTCTCAGGTCTCAGATTTCACGCCCTAATTGAAGGACGCGTTCCACACTACTGAAGGCTGATGTGGTCGCAATGGCTCACAAAACTAAACAGCCCAAAGAAGGACACATGATCGCTTTGACAAGATCTTTAATAGCTTGACGTTTCGGACTCTCACTGGAATCCATCTTTACAGACAATGTCAAGCAAGTGTGGTGGACTGTCCAGGTGTTACAGTGTTTATAGGATGTAGATGCAAGTCCACATGGGGCCTATTACAATTGGCAGCTCCTGAATACATCACTGTCTGAGTGGACATTTGTTCCCGTATTCAGTTGCCATGTAGTTGATATGCCGGAGTTAACACCTATGGTAGTCATGTTGTGTTCTATCGACCACATCCTATAAATACTGCAACACCTGGACAATCCACAGCAATTACTTGATTCAGAAGACGAGGTGGCTGCATACGTAGCTTTCGATAAATTCTCGTCGGGTCAGTACAGATATATGGGAATGGGGTAGAAGAAAACCATGTCAGCGATAAGAGAATTCGATAAAAGTTCTCTTTAAAACACAGGCGGGATGTGGGGATGTGGGGGGAGGGGTGGGGATGGGGGGGGGTTATAGCAGTCAGTGTCAGGGGCGGGGTGAGAGAGCAAGGGCCCGGGGAGTTGCAGCGTTAGTCAACCTTCCACCACTGTAGGCGCGGAGCCCGAACGTGGTTCTTCTGTGCGCATAAGATTGGCTTCCGTAACCTAATGGCGACCGCTTCCGCTGTCGCTAACAGGCGGTGGCCTAGTAGCTTAGAGTTGCTCAGTGGGACCTTATATATTACACGAAAAGATTCGTTAGAATTCCCACAATGTCCGGAGTCGACAACATGCGCGAGAATGGCGCTGTCTATTCTCCCAGGTTCCCCTTTTGCCAGCCATGCGGGAAGGTGTTTCCATATTCTCTTGGATAGGCACCGACTCGTGCGATCAATTACTTGATTGTGTCTCTGATGCTCTCTTCGAGTGAGGATCCGGTGGGTCAGGCTTATAAAGCTCTTATTGTATTCATCGCTTCCCCTCTTTATGACTCTTCCTGGCACTCGCCTCCTCGCTTCTATTGGTTGAACAGCCATCTTCGTGCAACTTTAAATACAGTCCGCTTTTCCATATTCCCTCATGAGACGTTTTTAATAGAATATGACCTGAGAAAATATGTATTAATTGTTGTACTGTCTCTGAAACAAAAGCCTTCCATGGCGCAGATCGTAATGACCTGTTCTCTCACTGTGTTTCGTGAGGTTGTTGGTCACCGATTCGGATCTCTGGCCCAGAATCCATGGAACCTCACTGTGCGAACACTGACGACATACAGCGTGAGCGTAGTGTGTCATTAAAATATGCGTCATTTGTGCCTTACTTACGTATTTAACAAATGGTTTGGGAATCTCTTATGCCTACTTAAATATTGGAAATCCATGCAAGAATGGAAATAAAAAGGTCTTCTTTCTGATACTCTATTAAAATCTTGGGAATTGTACAGTCCCATATGGTCCCAGAGTGATTAATTTGTTAGCTAAATCTAAAATATCTTCAAGTGTTTTTGAGTGATTCCCGCTCAAGTCAGGGCAGGGCTCGGACACGCGGTCCTAACAGGAAATGGAAAAGCCATGCCGCTTCCAGTACGAGAACCATGGTACCAGGGGCTCTACGGGTGGAGCTTCGGGAAGACGCGGTAATACAGTGCGGGACCGATCTCATTAAATGTTAGCCAAAATTCTGGAATGCGTTTCCGATTAGGTAGGATTACTTAAGTTGGGTTGTTATGCTGACTATCATGCAGCTCAATCTTATAACATTTCGGACTCATCAGGATGTCTACTCTTGAATGGACTTCTTTTTGACGTCCTGCAGAAACCATGCTCGGTAAAAAATGACTACATAATTAGCATGCATTTTCCTATTGACTTTCGATAGACTTATGAATTCAAATATATTTTGTAAAAATCATGCATAAAAGTATGCTTTCTCTTGCTCATTTTATAGGGAACCACATTGTCTTCATATTTTATGCCCAATGAAAATGTGTATTTAGGTTATAAAATAGTTTCCCAATTTCCAAATAGCTTTCAGCCTGATCTCCCTTTGCATCAGCGTTTAGCAACTTCTTCTACAAGTTGCATGTTTTCCGCGTAAGGAAAATCGTACATTCCTCTATGTCTCCAAGAAAATACCACTTCGAGTTCATGAAATTTTGCAATGAACCCGGACTGTGTTGTACATTTCATGAGGAGCATTAGTAAACGGACATGTGTGGTCTTGCACGCATGGACATCGTACAGTCTTAAAAATCTCATTATTAGAAACTTTGTTGAATCCTAAGTACACACTTTCTTCGGGCATAAAATACAAAGATAATGTGATTTCCTTCCAAATAGGCAAATGAAATCATATTTATGTACATGTGTTCTACAAAATATTTTTGGATTTACAAGACCATCGAAAATCAGTGAGAAAAATGCATGCTATTTACGTAGCCATTTTTTGCCAAGTGTGGTTTCTGTAGGAGGTCAAAAGGAAGTGCATTCAAAAGCCGACATCTTGCTGAGTCCGAAATGTTATAGGGTTATGCTGCATGATACTCAACATAACAACCCAAATTAAGTAAACCTTCCTAATCGGAAACGAATTCCAGAATTTTGGTTAACATTTCATGAGATCGGTCACGCACTGTATGTCCGAAAACTACAACAAATCTGAAGTAGTGAAAGCAAATTCGAATTTCCCTCAAATAAACTAGACTATAGTGAACCGTAGGACAAAATCCCCGAAATACTGTACTATCGACGAGTGTTCGGAGCCAGTCGCTACCCGCGAAACTTTGTCAACCGCTGCATACGCAGACGAGGCAATGGGCCAAATCTCACTGATCCTAGACTTTGGCGAGGCCTTCCGTACATCAATAACGTCTCGGAGGCTGTTAGTCGCCCTATCGCACCACTTGGGACCGGAGATACACATAGACCGGATGCAACCATCTGGCGCATTGTAATGAGATCAAAAGACCCACTCCCACGTCAAGAAACGTCTGGAGTGGCCTTTTGAGCTTGAGGCAGTAACGGACCAAGCAAAATCGGAGAAATTAAAATACTGAACCTGGACGCGAATGACCGAGCACGTGGTGGTATTGCGATGAAATGTCGACAGTTCTTAAGTCGCAGCTTATCCAACGAGATCTGGCCAAACATGTGTGTTCGATGAGACCGACATTTTCGCGAAAGTTGCAATCGCGTATACCTCGAATTGCTTGCTTTACGGTTCGTTGACCCTAATATATGAACAAGTACAAGAACCTCTCCCTACCATACCTGGTGCTGAGACTTAACCTGGGCGGAGAAATTAGTCCAGTGGTGAGCGCGCAGGTGAACACCATTTCTAAAACCATTGTCGATAGGCCATGCGAACGGGTATTTATCGCGCCAACATCCGACGACTACAACGAAATTGCGGTGATTAACGACTCGAATGCCGGCCATCAAGCCAGTATCGCACCAATTGCGACCATCCTCGAAAGCTGTAAAAGCAGGTAATTGTCCTAGGCGTGCGTTAACATAGCGACTGCGCCCTATTTATACTGAACACCTTTCTGTTCGACTAACGTGTATCTGATGCCATCTCTTATGATGGGTTGGAACATGAATCAGAAACATCAGGTGAACAGCAGTATTATTATAGGGATAACGTCTGTTTCCTGACGGCTAACTGGTACTCGATTTTCGGTTGTGCAGGAAAACTGCCGATAAGGATAAACTGTACGACTAGGTTAGGTTCACTGTTGAGAACCGCCTACTACATTTTTAAGAATAGGCGTTTTTCGGTAGATTTGTTTGATCGGAATTCAATCACGCTTGCACTAGTTCGAAGCCCGGCATGACGGCATCCCTTGAACTAAACCTCATCCAAAATAATACTCTAAATCCTGCTCCTACTAGTCCTACTCGTTCTCCTTATTCTTATCATCTTCCACATCATCATCATCATCATAAACACCAAATACGCCAGTACCAGCTTCATAGCAAGCACAATCCAAACTAGCATCGTTATAACCGTTGAGTGAGGCCAGGTGTCACAGCCGCCCGTGACTGAGGAAATTATTTTCTGCTCCAACGATAATGTACAAATCAGAATATGACTTCTCAAATTGGCTGCCCATAAAAACGCTGTTGTTTTAATTCTTGAAAGGTTAGTTAGATTGAGATCCATATGAACATTAATCGCCAGCGGAATGGCAATACATTTTTATTATATATTTGCATAACTGCCAGGAGAATGTTCTAGTTCACTCAAATGTTGCAGCCTCTGCAATCGCATGTAACAACATAGTCACGAAGTGCATATGCGCGATAATGGTAAGGAAAGAACCACTGCGCTAGACCTAACTAGAGATTCTGAGATAACTTCTTGAAGTCTCCCCACCATAATGAGCGAATACTGGCCTCTGACATGTCGAATGATCATCATCATCATCCTCATCATCATCATCGTCATCATTCTGAATGTACTTCAGAATGATACAACTTGAAGTGCGTGCATTTACTGCGGACTGATTACTGAAACTGCGCCTGACAAATTTCAAACAACGAGTTCGACTCCGGGAGGACCACTACTCGTACAAGGTCCATACAACTTCTGCAAAGAACGGAGCCAACAGATTATGAAATCGAAAGATGACTGTATTAGAAAGGTAGTGTTCTCAAGGGACGAAAGTAAAAAATTAACAGCAGGACCGATGGAAGATTAGAAGGGTATACGGACGATTGGATAATGCCTAACTGGCTCCCGACAACCTCCACCTCGGCATCCACGTCCTCGTAGAAACCGTTTGACGCGTTCACGAAATCGTACCCACCAGCCGGCTGGTGCGAGGGGATTAGATGCTCGTGCCGGTTCCTCCAGCTCTTCTTCCTCCCCCTCCTCAGGTGCATCCTTCACATCCAGCGCATCGTCTTCCTCTCCTGTCTGCAGTCTTCCCTCTTCTGCCTCATCCAACCAGATCCTCTCCGTCGAGGCTGCCTGTGACGTAGGCACATTCAGCAGAAGGATGAGGAAAAAGAAGACGAGCAGGAGAGGAAGCCGCAGTACGGCAACACAGTTTTCAGACATGTTCCTTGTCATATGCCTTGATGATGTCCCCGGTGTATGCCGCCTTTTATACTTTACTCGAGAGCGTGCGTGTGCGTTAAGATAAACAGAATACGGACACCCACTCACACCCACACTCACGCGGTTGTTTATTGTAGACTGGTCAATGAATCCAGCCTGCGGTTAACGGGACGTGGACGTGTGTTTTAAGGTGGTCGTGGTGGTGGTGGTGGTGGTGGTGGTGGTGGTGGTGGTGGTGGTGTTGGTGGTGGTGGTGGTGGTGGTGGTGTTGTTTGTGGTGCGTGTTTTGCCGATATTCTGCCGCTGCATGGCGCAACTGCGAGGAATTCGGCTCGTCAGTAGATCCCCAGCATTTCCCGTCTTTTTTCTGGTAGACAATTTCTAAATAGTGGTAGTACCTCTGCTGTTGGTATGATATCACCTTGCCATAACGAGGGAAGTACTTTCAATTTACATCGCCCTTGATAAAACCACACAGATTCTTTCCAGTGTGCTGTCTTGGAACGGAAGGAGGCGAATGCTAGGACCGCTGCGATAATGCCAAGACTAGAGCAGCAATTGTTCTATTGTCCCTCTCGATTATTAGCGTTACCATAGCATACATATTAAGCCACGAAATCGCGCAGATTTGCCAATCCGACTTTTAGGAATCGATGGTAGAGGGGCGATTACAGGTCGTTATTTCGGCACTCACATGTCCCGGGGTCGGGTATGGCTGCCTTACGACGGCTAATAAGACAGAAATGGTCATTTTGGCCTCCCTCATCTTTGCCATGTATGCTATTCTGCCTTTTGAAAATCGATAAAAAGCTTCGTTCTCTGGAAAAACCTGATTGTCCTCAACCCGATCCCCACGGTTAGCAACAGACAAAAACCAGTTTTCAGCGGCGCTAGCTATGTATATTAGAACTCATGAGGATTTGTTACCCTTCTCTCGAAAAAACACTTTCAAACGTGCAACAGATGTCTAAGATGGGTATTGGCTTAGAAAATTGTTCGATTACCTTACAGCGTCCATTTTTGCTCAAATTCATGCCCATTTTGTTTAATAAAATTGCTCAGATATATTTTTTGCCCGAGACAAGCACAAGGCTCGGAAACACAGGTTCCTTTGATCAACACTTTTTTGCACTGTTACTAGTATTAATTTCAGTAGGTATGCTACAATTCGCTCTTCTATGATTAGGGCTAGGGTTGGGGCTTAGGGAACTAGGGTTAGGGTACTAGGGTTAGAGTTAGGAGATCATGGTTGAGTTTAAGGAACTAGGGTTGTGATTAGGCTTTGGGTTATGTTACGGGTTAGGATTAGTTGTTATTGTCCGGCTTGGTGTAAACTTGATTGGTAACAATCAGCGACAGCTTCCTTAATTCCGTTTAACGATTAGGAGTTATGCTTATTGTTAAGTCAAGTTTAGTGTTTGGTTTACCATCTACGAGGTTTTCAACTGGTCTTCTGTTTTTAGTTTTGGAGATATGGCTTACTGCTAATTTTGCCCCTACTTCCAACAACTTCCATCTACGGTTACCGTCTGATTGGTCACCTAGTTAGGCAATTCAGTTTCGACGACCTTTTTCTAGGCCAATCACCATTACTCCTACTGGATTTGGTCTTATTGGCTTCCTATATCGAATTTTGCATGGAATGCTGCTAACGCCGCACAATTACCCCTAATACACCCGTTTTTCTCGTAGTTTTCCCAGTTTTCCGGTGTTTTCCCCGTAGTCCTACCCATAAAACCCCTAATACCACTGTTGCCATATTGGAGGAATTTGGGCCTCCCCCTTTCTCATTACGGCCGCCTTCTCAGGCCTAGTCGCATTGATTTGAAGGGGCTGGGCGGGTGAGTAAATTACACATTGACTAAGGCGTCTTAAAATTCTCATACCTGTTTCTGTCATCACGTTTCACGAGTTATGTCACGATATCGACTGGGCAAACGCGGACTGGAAGCCCAATTATCCGGTCGGCTAAAACCTTCGATGAGCAGCGGTGCTTGTCCGCAGACAAACGGTCTTTGTGAGGTGCTTTATTGATATTTAGCAAGCTCATGACCTCCAGAATCTCTTGACAAATGGTGGACTCTAGTCTCGTGACTTCTTAAATCAGTACTCACTTTCGCATTTTCGTTTACTGGAGACTTGACGATACTGCAGTAAATCTATCCAAGCATGCCGGAATCCACACTTTGTCGTCATCGCTGATCGGATAAGCCAAGAAGTTAAGGCTGCCGTGATTTTGGAATGTTGAGTCGATAGTCTTCTCACCAACTCCGTCACCTTAGCTGGCGTGCAGACAGAAGTCACGCTGTGGATTTACTTGCCCCAGCTAGAAAATCATGCATGTCTCGTATGCTAGCCTAATGTCAGAGATTTTCACAGGTTGTTCTTAAGGACACTGGTGATTCCTGAACATACACTTTGTCATCCATGTTTGTCACATGTCTGGGTTTTTGGGATTACCCACGACTTCTAAGCATGGGTTCATCGTCCTTGCAGATGATGACTGTCCACCTGCGAACTGCGTCTTGCTGTCTCTTTCCACTTGGAACTCTGTTGCCAATTCAGTAGCGTGCTCTTGCGAAAAGGCCCCAGAGAGCTCCATTCCTGACTTGGCCCCCATGCTGTTATCGTGATTGCCTTAGCCATCTTCCTCACGCAGTTTTCACACAGCAGTGCTAATCTGGCAGCCTTCTAAATCTTGCCTATTTGACTTTTTCTTTATAGACCTGTGGCAGCCTTCTGCCATACTTTTTAACACACTGCTTTTTATATTTATTCTATTTGTTAAGCATTTCCTAATCTCGCGTTTATTCATTTTTGTTTAAGTTGGTGTTTAGTTAACGGTTACGCGGCAACCCCAACTGTTGTGAGTTTCGGATTCAAAAAGTGACTTTTTAATCACTGCCCTTATTTTCACTGGGCGCTGTTGACAGTTAAGTCTGCTCTGGCGTGGTCGTTTTGCCTGGCTTTTCTCGACTCGGTTTTAGCGTGGGATTGCGTTATCGATTGACTAGGCCCGCCAAAGACCCACTCAATCAAGGAATTACTTCGTTTTCGTTCACTCGTCCATTGCCGCCTTGAATCTTGGCATGAACTTGCTCGAATAACGGTACCTTCTGTGCGATACTTGAACCGTCTTAAGCCACGATGTCACCAGACTCACGAGTCAAACGCCATTGTAGGTAGCTAATGAATTTATTCGTGGCGGAAATCATTTGCGTACACTCTACATCAATCTGCAGTCCCATATCTACGGTGATCCGATGCCAAGACAAGGTCAAGACAGTCGGATGCAGGCGTAGAGGCAGTGGATAGCAAAGTCAAGGTAGAACAGCATTACCGAACAAGACAAGGAAGACTAGCATGAACATTTCTGGCTTATTAGCCGTCGTAAACCGCCGTTAGCTAATAAGTCAGAAATGGCTATCTCAGTCTATTGTCCGAAGCACGGGTATGCATGTGTTAGCGATGAGTCACAGGCTACAGACTCTGGCATCTCCCGTATCAATACTGAATTTCAGTGTTCAGTCTTGGGTGGTAAGTCAGAAGCCGGCTACATCAAACCCAACTACGGATTCGGGCAGTCCTTCTGCAACTTTGAACACCAAATCGAACAGACTACTCTCTGGCATTCCCACTACCACTTTTGACTGCGAATGGGAGGCTGCTTACAATGGACAATCGAATGGGACAATTTGAAATTTATATATACTGGACAGATGGTGAGAAATTATTTTAGACAATCTGCGGATAATTATTTTGATTCGGCGCTGACCACTGTCCGAAACAGGAGCATGCAGTGGAATAAAAAGACTCGAGGCAGGAGATAATGGGACGAGAAGAAAGCTACAATAGAAACAGCGCGATCTGAAGTAGCAAAGACAGTATATTCACATTTCAGTCGATGGAAAATTACAAGGACCGAGGACGACGACGTATAACTTTGGATAGGCGTCCTCGTATGGCTCCTCTGACACGTTCACGAATTCGCCCCCGCCAGCCGGCTGCCGTGAGTGGATTCGTTGCACGTCCTGGCTCCTCCACTGCTTCTTCTTCTTCCTCCTCCTTCTCCTCCACCTCCTCCTCCTCCTCGAGTTCATATTCCACGCTATCCTCGTCTCCTATTTGGAGTGTTCCTTCTTCTAGGCCATCTGGCCAGGCCCTCTCCGTGGCAGCTGTTTGCGTAGTGGGCGCATTCAACAGGACGATGAAGAAGAAGACGAGGAGAAGAGGAAGTTGCCGTTGCAATCGCGGTAGTGAATGATTTGTAGACATGTTCCTTGTGCAGTGCTAGTAGGCAGCCCCTTGATGTACGCTAGCTATTAGGACGTTCAGAAGTTATTATATGCACTAGAGTAAACAGTTAGTGTCCCCATACCAGATAACAGTTATCTATTGCAGACTTGGAGGTTTTATGTTGAAGTGACGTACGGATGCACTGGGTCATGTGTCCTCTTGTCAAAGTTGACCTTAAGAACTGCGGGGACAGTGACGCTGCACTTGCAGAATTTGTAGTAGGCAGAGCTCTCTCCAATCATGCCATGTAAACCATGATCACAGGTTGTGTTTTAACAAGAGGCACCCAAAGAACGAACGTGTTTCAGCGAGAGAGTCCATATGGCCCGGCATTTATTCAAGTTGTAGCGTAGAATAGTGTTTTGTTATTTTAGATGCTGTTGATTCCAACTGTGCAACCGTTGTCTTGTTCTCTCTGTCATTTTTTTTCTCAATTTATCTGTGACAATTCCAACCTTTACTTGCCACTTCACTGACGTCACCAATCTTCCGAGTAGCCCAGCTCATCTACGTGCCACAGCAGCAAGTTCGTGAGCCTGTAGTTCTGCATCTATGCTCGTGTGATGACTGGTGTCGGACTTCGTGTTTTTACTCTGCAACTTTAGCCGTAGCTGTCATGCAATGGCACCTAAGCACGAAAATATTAGCCACATTTCTTGTCAATTTTAGCCCTTCAGAGCCAGGTGAAACAGCCACGGTGTGTGTAGACTGGCGCTGCATCTACCGCACTCATTCCTCCCCGCCTGACACCGTTATCATGACAGAGTCGAGCAGACCGGAGACGCGGGAGGCTGCATGTGGATAGTGCAGTTGAGCCCGCACCTTGGCGTTCCACGCACATCCGCCTGCCCACACGACAATTGACAAGATTTTAACCAATAACAACAACACCACAAAGGGTCAGAAAGAGAAGGAGGATAATCGGGCGGCCATACGCATGACCTGTACATCCAGCTGGGGGCTCAAGCCCACCCACCGGCAGGAAATCAGGTGTGAGAGAACTGCCAGCTCATACTAGGCCGCGAAGGCATGGTTTGCAGATGCTTACGGAGTTTTAGGCGACTGCCATTACATATACCGCGTCAATAAAATAGGCAACGAACATATTCGTCCTCACTTGCCTGAACTGTTCATGGTCCAGGGCCACCAGACCAAACAACCCTGCGGCGATCCATTCACCCACCACCGAGGTGATGACTCATAAAGCACGCAGCAGTCAAACTCGCAGCCAACCATACCCCAAATGGTCAGGGCCGCGAAGAGGAAAAAATTCGATCTGTCCAAGTCTGACTATCTCGGAAAACTATTTACAATTTGCTCGATTTTGTACATTTAATGTTTTGACAATGGTGAACTGACCAAGTGCCCCGAAACCTTTGTAGTTCGATGAATATAATACGTGAACTATCTCATGAAACGTGTTGACAGAAACTGATGTGAGAATTTTCGGATGTCTCATACGTTACGCATTTTGCTTGCTCATCCTGCCTCTCCGGAGAAGTGTCCTCTTCTTGTACAGACATTGTGTCCACTTAGGTTTATCAAACAAAACATTCATAAATTTTGGTGAAAATGGACGTCGCGGTAAACTCGGTAATTTCCTCTAATAGTGCCTGGCCTGGACTTCGGTTGCACAGCTGAGCGGTTTTTTCTTTGAAAGGAATGTACGTAGCTCTAGAGCGTTTAATAAACAGAGTCTGTCTCACTTGAAAACTGATTTTTTTGTCCGACACTAACCGTGAGAATCAACTTGCTTACACAAAGGTTATTTTAAGGGAACCAGATGTTTCATCGAATTTTAGGAGTCATGTTAGTAGATCTGCGCGATTTGGTGCCCTGAAGAGCAGTAATAACGCACACAGACAATCCTTCCTTTAAATGGGCTGATATTGTCCTGCCGTTTTGAAATTCTACTTGTTGTCACTGAAATGACCATCGCCGAATAGTCATTTTCAGTTTAGAATATACGAAACATTAATTTGTGTGCAATCTACCCTCTGCATATACCCAATTCAGAAATGGAACGAACAAGACCTTAACAGTTCTGCAAAATATCACTGTTTTTATGACCATTCCACTGCGGATTCATAATCGAAGAACGGCGTATGAAGGTGATCGAAAACAGTGCAAATGGCCACAATATAAACGAAAAGGCATATTCTTGCGTTTAAGGCAGACAAATGTTCGTATTGTTTAAGATAGTGGAAAAAACGGCCAAAATTGTCAAATGTTTTCTTGGTCTCACCTTGCAAAAGTGCAAAGTACAGTTCGTGACCTATCTGATGAAATTTCACGAACTGTGAACTTAAATCGCCGTAGTGCACGATACTGCCACCCCGATCCACGAAAGTCATACTGCGTTAAATATACGACCGAGCTTCAAAACAAGTCATGGTTTGGTTTGTAAAGTATTATTTATTGACTAAAAAAATGCCTATTTTAGGAAAAACCACCAAATCAAAAAATCGACTGCATGACAGGCTAACTATTCAGCGTTTAATATAACTGTCAGCAGAGAAGGGGAATTTCACAAAACGACAAAAAATGAAAAACAGTAACAAATACAACGTGTTAGTACTTTGTTGATTGTCCTTTAGCTTTTAAAGTTGCTGTAAGGCGGGAGGGCATGGAGACTACCAAGTTGTCTATGGTGGTTTGGTCTATGTAATTATTAGGCAAAAACTGTAGCTTTTCTTGCATAGAAATATGTTTCCTTGCCTTGTCCCAATTTTTTTTAATTAATGCAAAAAGATTTTCGATTGGATTTAGGTCCGGGCTTTTGGCGGGGATAAAAATGCTTCGAAGGCCGCAAGCAGAGAGGCTGGTTGTGGTCTAAAATATAAGATTATAGTCGTAGACTGAATTGGAATCATATGGACTTTGAGCGGTGGACAGGGGCATTATCCTGCAACATTACAGTGTCCATTTGACGTCTATGAATGCCGTTGTAACCAAAGGCATCCTTACGATGTCAATGAACACCTTGCTATTTATCGTCTCCACTGTTGAACGCCAGATCGGTCGCTCTCCGAATTTGATGGCCATCCAAACCATCAGGCGTCGGCAGTTCTTGAAAGTTGGCGTCGACATAGTGTGCTCTCGTGGAAAGTTCTTTCCACATATGACCACCTGGGCCGACTTCGGAGGCTTGTCTAAAAATAAGCCCTCATCACAAAAGTAAATGCTCTTCCAGATGGAAATCCTGTGATCAATATATTTTTGAGCAAACAAAAAAAAGTTATTTTATAAGTTTTCTTGTTAAAAATGGCTTTGTCATGGCGTTTTGCAGATGGAGACCAAACACTTTCATTCTTTCTCTAATTACGTGCATAGAAAACATTGATAGGTGTTCCCTGTAAGTAGCCTTAAGGGGCATATAATGATACTTTTTCAGTGTCCGACGAATGAAATCGTCGTCTTGCTTGCTTGTGGATCGTTTTGGCCCACCTTGCTTAGTTCTAGACATTGTTTTATTATTAATAATTCTCCAGAGAGTGACCTGGCTAATGTTTAAAATACTAGCTAACGACTCACGCGGCAGCCCTTCCGCTGCCAATTTTCGTATTCGCTCAAAGTCGACTTCCGACAGGAACTGCTTTGACATCCTTGCTGCACGGCGTGACGAAGAAAAGTGGCAGCATGTAGCGCGCAATCTATATATACGTGTTTACGCCTACTATTTCCCGGTGTAGTAAAACAAACACAGTCGAACAAGCTTATTACTGCGTTTAACGACATAAAACGGTACAGTTTTGCTAAATAGAATTTAAAAAGAGCAAATTACCTCCTGATTTATGATAATAATGTGATTTTACATACATGACTTGACCTGATCTTCATGAACTAAAAATCAAAATTTCCATTCCCAGAGTGGCCTTCTTTGATCTTTTTCTTTGTTATATGTACGTTCCTTTATAACGCAACGCGTGCAAATTAGAGGTTTTAAGATGGGATACTTATTAGAATAGGACATTAAATTAATATCTGGAGACGTCAAAATTAGCATAATTTTGTTCCGTTTCCCCTCAATAAAACTGAACTAACGCGATCTATTCTTTAGAAAAGGGCTTTTTGGGATTCTAATCAATTTTAAAAACAAAAATAACCACACCATATATATGCCGTCCCCCAACTAAAATACCGGTCTTGACATTTCATGAGTTACGTCATCTACTGTACACAGAGATCCGTAAACGGAGTGCATATTAATGCACTCCTTAAAGTGGTAATTTAGTAAGACAGTTTTCCAATTTATATGTTGCATATTCGTTGCTGACTTTCGTTGTGGACGTCCATTTTATTGGACGATGAGGGTTTCTATTTTTGTGAGTCTTCATATATGACCCAATTGACCTTTCGCGTGGAAAGGAACGCCCAAACACTCGCCACTTGGGTAAATGCCTTCAAGAAGTACGTTATTTTATTGTTAGAAAATAGGTTATACAGAATCTGTCTTTATAGGCGATCCGATGAAAGCATTAAAAATCATGCAGTATTCAGCAATATTTCAAGGCTGATCTGAAACTCAACGTGTTCCTTGACAAGCATAAAGGAAAAATTAATTTCACGAAAGAGAACTTATCCTCATTAACACAAAATGATGTGCTTATGATTAAACCTGGGGATTCTATTTAAATTTTTAAGGCAACAATCGGCCTGCCAGGGTGTGACTTTATGATGACGTTTTGGTCTTAAGGCGTCCCTTATGGTGAAATCAGGCAAAATCATGTTACTCTTATTAAATCGCATCTCAATTAATCCAACAAGCTTAGATGATGTCATGAGTCCCGGGAAAGTGTTTGCGGATCTATACTCAGACTGTAGACAGCTAACAACCGCTATATATGAAACTACACCAATTTTTAAAAGATATTTAAATGTAAACTTCATCAAAAACTTTTTAAATGTTATTATATTTGTGCTCTCATATTTACTAAGTTTTTACATGGGAAGATATTACAACGATTTTTGGTGTTTCCGGGATTTCTCGCTTATCGAAAAAATAGAATTTCTAAACAACGTACCATTGGCCTCAATAATTCATTTATTTTTTATATGCTTTGGGGTTCCATATTACTAATATAGATATTGAGTCCACGATTTGGTGTCGGGTTTAGACTGATTGTCATTTATTCGTAAATTTTGACACTTTTAATCTTTTAGGTCACGTACTGTACATTCCTTCTCTTCATTTGCTATTTGTGGTTTACTGAGTATACAAACCTTTAAATTTTCACGCGGCCCAGTATGCTACACTTATTCCCCGTCTTCTAAAAATGCCAAGTCTGCATACCCTGCACGTAGTCGTTGTTCGAGGTGTCCTAATTTATTTTGAAGGACCACATTTCAGTATGGCAAACAATTCATGTACAAACGGACAATAAGATCCTCTCACCACAGATTCAACAATCGCGGCGAGGATTATTGTGACATGGCACCTACCCAAATGGACTTCAGAGTGGTTGTTTTAGTTGAGGTTGTTTTCCCCAAAAGAAGACAGATCTGTTACGGCTGTTGACTGCGCTAGTTTAATGAAAAAATCAGAGTTAGATAAACGGTTCCTCAAACATTGACAGGATAACTGTGACGGTCTACACTGGGTCTATTTCTGTGTGGAATAATCACAACAGTGAGAAACCTGTGGTGAAAAATCCGGTTTTTGTTGTGGGCTCAGCAGCTTCTCACCATTACCGTATCCAAAAAGAACATGTAAGCAGCCATTTAGATGTTTGGTTGAAGGAGTGCCTCTAACCAGATGGGACTGTATGGCCTATGTGTAACTCTATGGGCTATATGGACCCATATATAGCGGCAGTGCGTAGGGGATATTTCGGGCGGCAGACGTAATGTGTAGGGATGATATAAAGTGTCCTGCCATTTGTACGTTCCCCAGTAATTATCTTGTTAGAGACATCGAGATGTCAGCTGCCATATAGAGTCTATCAGATAAGAAGAAAGTACCGCTATGATAGAGGGTAACTGAGGCACTGATTCCCATCACATATAGTAATAAGTGCACGGTTTATAACTGGCGCCACTTAACCCGGGGAGCAGTTGTGTCCAAAGAAAATAATTGCCGATATTTATTTGTATGTGCCAGAGAAAGAAACAAGATGACTTCGTGGTGGCTGTTGCGTGGGAGTGGTTAAAATTCTTTAACGCAGTCATCGGACTAAAAATACGACAGTGTAATACCTTTAAGTGGTCTTTGAGAGGAGACTGGATTTGTATGGCAGGGTCCACTAAATTACCCCACGACCTCTGTAACCTTGACAATTCCCCTTTTTATAGTACTACTTGATGTATTTCAGTAACCTTTTAAATTGAATTTCTAACTGTCTCCAACTCATCGTTTACGCTTGTCGGCATGCGGATATACTTTTGTCACTGGGGGCATTATTTATTTCCCTGCACTCGAAACGACCACTGTACTACTGCTCGTACCATTAACACTCGAGACAGTTTGTTTATCTGCACAGAGGTGACGCTTTTCCGATTATTTGTTCCTTTTATGATATCTTTTCCAGTTTTTGAGATTTTTTAGTTGCTTGTTGACAAATAGGGAGTTCAAAGGTGAAGACCAACATTTCCTTCAATAAAACTGAACTGAAATCTTTGACAATACCTGCAAAGGGATAATAAATTCACTTACAACAACCACTAAATGACGTAAATATTGTCAATACGGAGGATCAAAATTTGTGATAGCACAATGTTGTTGGATGTTCAGCTCTGATGCTCAACACAAATTGTCCCCGGAGTAAGTAACTACGGCCATAAACCACATACGTGCCGATTTTTAATCTGGCGAACTGTCTTCCCAATGCACTGGTTCAGGTACCAATAGTAGTATAGGCTTCAGATACGTAAATTTATAGCAGTTGGAATGCGTAAATTGACTGTGAAATCCCAGAAAGAGCAGGACAAATATCGTGTGTTTAGAATCAACTGCATCTAAAATAACAGAGCACCTTCCACAAACAACACGTGGAAATGGCGGCCTTTTAGGTTGTCGTGCTGAAACAAGTCAGTTCTTCAGCTGCTTCCCGTCACAATACCACCTGCAGTCATCATGTAGATGACATGTTTGGAGAAATTTGCCTTCGACTACTAAATCTGCAAGTTCGTCGTCACCGTCCACCCCCCTCCCACCACCAGATTAATGTCGGAACAGTAGTCTGTCCGCATACTCAATAGCCCTTTACTCATTGCCATCGTAACTTGGCCGACTTGGACCCGGTAGCTGGTTACCTGTTCGTGACTTCTGCTACTCACGCAGAGTTTATTGGCTTCGGGAAGCCAATTGATCTGTGTCCGTGCTTGACTGAATACCCGATCTGCAGCCACAGAGAATGGCAGTTAGCGAGGCACCGATGAAGTTCGGTTTGATGAAGTGCTTATGACCCATCTGCTGGATTCGCCTGCAACAAATCCTAGAAATGCCTAGCCTCCAAGGCTGTCTTGCAGACACAAGTCGGATCTTGAAGAGGCAGACACGATCGCGTGACATTTCGGATTCCTGCTCGAACCCATAATCAGCCACAACAACAGATACGGGTGGGTTCATGCACAAGGGACTGCAGTATTTACAAGCTGCAGCCGCC